>PVLA01002796.1:0-247148 GCA_004027455.1 Hydrochoerus hydrochaeris
ATTTAAAGCTTTTGTATAAACTCTCTCATACTACTCACAGAAGGTAAAATTTCACAATTAGTTTTCACAAAGTTATCTAGAAGGTTTCTAGTAACTCCTCTGGAGTTTCTATTTTCAATTTCATATTGAGTATTGCATGAAAATATATATATGTGAATTACACAAATTACAATTATCAGTACAAAACATTACAAGATCCCCGCGCCCAATTCCCACATGCGGTGTCCTTTTCCTGGAGAAGCGAATCCTTGAAGCGCTCTCCTCCACCCATGGACCTTGTCACAAGGTGTGGATGGACTAGGATGCAGCAGAAAAGAATTCCAAAAACTCAACAGCATAGAAGAAATAAATAGATTTAAAATTGGGTAATAGGGCTTAATGACATTTTTCAAAAGATTACACAAAAATGCTGCATATCACTAATCATCAAGAAAATAAAATTTGAAACAGCATTGAGATATAATTCACCCCAATATGAATGTCTGTTATTAAAAAGACTAAAGATAACAATTGCTCATAAGGATGTGGAAAAAAAAAAGAATTTTGCACACTGTTGGTGGGAATATGTATTAGTACACCCATTATAGAACACACTAATGATGTTCTTCAGAAAATTAAATAGGATCAAATAGGTTCCAGAAAACCCACTACTTAGGTATACATTCAAAGAAAATTAAACCTGTCTGTGAAGAGACCTCTGCAGTCCTGTGTTTCCTGCAGCACTATTTACATTAGCCAATAAATGCAAAGAACCTGTGTGTCCACTAACTGATGAATAGATAAAGAGAATATGATACCTTTACATAATGCAATATTATTTAGCCATAAAAAATGAAATTCTGTCATTTGTGACAACATGGATGGAATTCAAATCATTGTGTTAAGTGAACTAAGCTGGGCAAAGTACTGGCTGATCTCACTCATAGAGAATCTAAGAAAAATGTTCTCATAAACATTCAGAGTAGAGTGGAGATTGGAGAAGGCTGTGGAGAGTAGGAGAGGAGAGCGGAGGTATGAGGAAAGGTTGATCAGTGGGTACAGCACAATTATAGTTACACAGGAACCGTTCTATTTATTTACTATAAATAGTAATGGTTGTGTATTTTGAATATTTTCTTATAAAAAATGATAAATACTTGGAAGTGGTGAATGTGTTTAATCTGCTTTAAATGTGTACATATATCAGAACATCACATAGCATCCCATTAATATTTTGTAATTTTTGTTTTGTAAAGTAGTTGAAAAATAAAATTGACCTAAAAATTTAATGTATTTTTGTTGTTGGTATGGTTTTTGTTTGCTTTTTAATTTTTTTTCGTTTTTAATGTTGTAAATATGCAGAAAATTTACTATCCTAATCATTTTTATGCATAGGGCCCAGTGGCAATAAGTGTATTCAAATGATTTTTCAGCCCTTACTTTCCATTTCTAGATCTTTTGAATCTTCCCAAAGTGAAACTTTCTACCTTTCTACCTTTTCTACCAATTCTAAGAAACAATTGTCTTCCCTTGGTCCCTGGAAACCACTTTGCTACTTTGTCTGTGAATTTCACTCCTATGAATTTAAATACATCTATAGGTTTATGTTTCTGTCAACACAACAAGATGCAGATGACTGTCGTTAGCTTTCTGTCCCAAGCAATGAGGTTTATATAAAGTGCATGTGGATGATACCCAGTTGGTGCAGTGCAGCATGCATGGACACAAAGCTGGCCATCCCAGGTCAGGAAGAGAGAGCATAGGTTTGTTCCCTGTTCTGTTTCTCCCCTAACAGAAACACAACCTGCAATAGAAATGTGTCAGAAAAAAAATTTGCATAGCCTTTCATGTTTATTAAAAATATTTTATAGATATTAAAATATTTATATATTTATAATGTATTATAAATGTTATATACTTTTAAAATGACAAATGGTTATTATCAGGGATTATTCTTCTTAGTAAAGATGTTCTGCTTTCAATTACACATACCTCTGCTGTATAGCATTTTGGAGGTCATCTCAATACAACCTTTCAAAACAATGTGTTAGTTTATTCAGCTGAAGTCCTAATAAATGTTACCTCTTAATACTCAACTCATAGGGCAGGAGTTAAAGACTATAAATGAGCCAGAGCCCTCACCTATTTTTCTGACCTTGTGCTAATTTATATAAAACTGGACATGGTATGAACAATATTGTCCACTTTCATATTTAAATATAACAATTTTAATTTTGTAACATATTTCTTTGTACATATTATACAGGCAATCCCCACCCCTTGCTAGTTGGAATTCGCTTGTTGAATTAGAGGCAGAGAGATAGCTTACATTTTAGAGACATTGCAAATTTTCCCAGTGAGAATTCTTATCTAAAACAAACAAGCCATTCTTCATATTCAATTTTAGCTGCGAGATTAATCCACAGTAAATAATAAAATAAACTGTCTTAGTGTTTGTACATTTTGACAATGAAACCTTTATCTACCCAAGAATTCTAACAATTTTCAGTAAGGTTCACTAAAACACAAAATTTGGGTTAGAAAAAAATAAACAACTTTTAAGCCAATAATCTTTTGTTCTAATTTAAATATCCATAGTTTTAAACCAAAAACTCTCCATTCACTATACCTATACAGAGGATTTTTGTCAGTTCTTCTAAATTATATCTGTCATTACAAAATCCAGATTATTCAAAATTAATCATCATATTTAGCTCATAAACAAAACTGCCTAAAATTTTCCATTGGGCAAGGTATACATGTCTGTATTTTTATATAAAATAATAAGTTGCAGAAATGGAATTTGTTACCTGTTATTCCAGATGTGTACATGATATTTTGGTGCTGCAGCTTTGATGCAGCTCTGATAAAGCTGAGATTTTTTTTTTTTATGCTGGAGATTCTTTGAAGTGGCTCCTTTATTAAGATAAATTGGATGCGAGGACATTTTTATACATTTTTTTCAAAATTATTTTATGTTATATTACAAAGGGATAAGTAAGAATACACATTTTCCCCCATCCCCAATGCACTCTCCACTAAATATTCCCTATTCCCCTCCAATTTCCAAATTGGAAAGGTGTTTTACAGGTAGAATAAGGACCCCAAGGGCAAAACTGAAGGTCTCAGAGTATGAAACTCTTCATGAAGTATGACCAGTTGAATTTGGAATTAGTAACAGTAATTCCATTCCTCTCTTAGTTCTCTTTCGTTTGTAATGGGAATATCTAAAACAGATATCCTGTGGTGTTCTGTCATTGTGGTTTGTAAGCAGATCATTTGTTTTTTAATGCCACAAGTCTGCAGATGGAGAAAAATTTTACTCCAACATAGTTTATTCCCAGAGTCTTACCTACACCAAATTTGGAAGACATTTAGAACTTTTTAGGAAACAAAATTTAGATGAGATGTTTTCACTTGGAACTGACAATGTAATGGATAGAGGCTTTATAAGATATTGGGATGAGGTAAATGTCCTTTACCTAGGAAATGCATACAGATCTTTGGAGATCAAGTAATAGTTCCCCAGAAATACCCAATATTCTAGTCCATGAAACTTGTGAAGGTTACTATTAAAGAAACTTTCCAAATTATCAAGTTAAAGATCTTGAGTTCAGAGATTATCCTAGACTGGTGGGAGGCCCTGAGAGAACCACTGTGGTCATGTCAAGGGGCACAGGAGGAGTCCACTGGCGATGAGATGACAAAGGCAAGCACTGCACTAAAACACTGAGGAGGGAGGAAGGAGCCACAAGCCAAGAAATATAGTTAGCTTCAGTAACTGGAAAAGACAATGAAACTAGTTCTCCACCCAGAAGGATCTCAGGCTTGCTGACACCATCACTTTTGCTTTGTGAAACTGATTTCAAACTTTTGACTTTTAGAATTCTAAGACAGTACACTTGTGTTCTTTTAAGCCACTAACCTTGTAGTAATTTGTTACAAAAATGATGGAAATCTAGTACAAGAGTCCTAGATAAAACTGCTCTATAATGATAGACAGTTGCTTCCTTGGATATTCACAATTTCTTGAAAAAAACTTAAAAATAAAAGCTTCTATGTAGTGGGGTTCATAGATATGAAGTAAAGGTCAAGAATAGCCATGGTATACATTGCTGATTAAAAACTAAGAGGAATTTTACAGTTGAATAAGATTGTATGGAGTATTATCCATAAAACTGCATCAAAAATAATTATCTTAGTGTTCCTGAGTATTTTCTGTCTTATGCCCCCACCTTCAGCCTCCAGAAAATTTCCAGTTGGACCTGCAGAGACTCTTTTGAAGGTTAAATGCAGTTTAAGGGCTTCAATCCTTAGTTTCCCTGCTGAGACAAAAGATACACTAATTAATAGCTTTTATGAAGAACTTGGCTTTACTGGAAATAAAACCTAGTAATTCCTCTGAAGAGTTCATATCTAATTGCTATTTAGCATAATTTGCTTTGAATCTCTTATGCAAAACAGCTGAATAAAAACAGTTGTTATTAAGGATCCAAAATTTTTTAAGTTTTAGCTTAAGACTAGTCATGCTCTAAAAGTGATATACTGCTTGCAAATTTTGTTCCATAGTGCATTGACTATTGTTTTGCAATGGTGTACATGTGAAACTCCTAATTAAACAAAATAAGCCTTAGGAAGAACAAAGGATTTATTTTCATTAAGTAGACTAAATCTTTACTACCTGGAACTTTCAAACAAAAGTAAATTTTTTAAGAATTAAACATTTTTGCAGAGATTTTTAAAAATTTAAATATACACATCCATACATATTATGTACACATACATTTCTTGGTTTTGTTTAATTGTATACATTTTGGATAGAAATGTTTATAATACATAAATGATATGTATTTGTGGTTTTAAACAATATATAGAATAAAAGTTAAATCTTTTCCTGAGTGATACCATAATACCAATAACAAACCAAAGTACAAACTTCCAGAACCTCTTATGACATGTAACACCAAAGACCAAAGTATATATGAACTTCATAGCCGTGGTCAAAGGGGGCAATACATATGGCTTTGATCTTTCTAAAAACTAGTGTATAAAAGTATAATACCACTCACATAATGTAAAAGATGGAAAATAGAACTCATCCTGCTACTGTCTAGTGAAGAAATTTCTTCTGAAAGTCCTCATAAGACTTTCTCTAATGCAGTGAGCAGACTTCTCAATAGCTTCCTCATGGTTAGTATGACAAACAGGAATTTTTCAAATAAAGAGCCTTTATATTGGCTAATACAGTGAATACTGAATAAAATAACCTTAATCAGAATCGGCCAAGTCTTCAAATCCAAGACTTCATACCAGATTTGAAATTAAAATCCATTAAAGGCAATATGACTTTTAAATTAATATTTCTACTTTTACAGTCTTCAGTGAAAGCTAATTTTTGCTGCATTGATTGTCTTTTCCATAGGTCAGTCTTTCCTTCAGTCATTTGTCCCACTTTTTTTTCTCTGCTTCCTCATTCTTCCCCTGCATCCCTTCTTCTCTATTGATTTTTTGCTTTGCTCCTTTGTTTCCTTTCCTCCCTAATACACATTCGTTGTGCCTGTCCTTCCTTTTCACAATTCCTTTTGAGAGTCCTTTGAATCTAAACTGCTTAGCCCTTGCTGATTGTGGTGGCCTATAATCCCAGCATTGATTGTGGTGGCCTATAATCCCAGCACTGAGGAGGCTGAGGCAGGAGAACTGCCATGACTTGGAGGCATAGTGAGTTCAAGGCCAGCCTGAACTATATAACCAAGACTCTGTCTCAAACAAACAAACCAACATTAAAAGTAAAATAAAATACTTAGCCAATTTTATGGGACAAATCACAGTACACTGTTTTAAATGATTTTTAAATCATTAAAAAATGTGAATGGAAGGCTTTCTTTCAATAGAGATTTCAGCATTGAAATACCATTAATATAGCTTAAAAGCTTATTGAAATACCTTCTTTTTACTTTATTGTATTGACCAAGCTTGAGTGAAAATGGATCTTTGGACAGTGAAGAAAGGAAGTTGAAGAAAGTCAATGAGAAATGATAATTTTCTACTTAAATGGTTGATATTATGTATATAACAAACAGGTTATTAAGAATTGGCCTGCTGTCCTGAGATTTTGAGTTTTGTTGTTGTTGAAGTTGTTTCTCCCTGTATAATTTTATATCCTCAGGGTCTGAATTTTCTTGTCTTGTAAACACATGGGATTGACTCTTATTCTATCCAAGAACTTTTTATCAGTTAAAGAAAACAGATCAATAACCAGGATGCCCTTTTCCCCATTTTCCAGTATAAATCTAAATTCTGCTGCAAGTGAAGGAAGAACGCAGTAAGTGGCTAAGAATGTAGCTCAGTGGTAGAGGATTTGCCTACCATGTACAAGGCCCTACATTTGAATCCCCAGCACTAACTAGAGAAAAAATAAAGAAACTCCAAAATAAGACTTCTTATTTAGCTAGTAATGTGAGTCAGCCCTAGATTTGACTTGATTTTTACAAAAGTAATGATATTTGTTTTACCTTGAGTATGGTGAAATAGTTAATCATTTTTATCCATACAAACTAATGATAGTAGTTTTACATATTCTACAGTGTAAATCCTATTCACTGGCTTATAACTTATGTGTAGATCTTTTGCTCTCTACCTTGAACAAACATTATGTTTCAGTCTTTGAAGATGTAATTGATGTCAGTTCATGCTAATAACATTGTGCAACTGAATGGTTAAGGACTCCACGAAAAACCAAAAATCTGAACGTTTTCACACTCTCTGAAGTCTGGGGATTACAGATTCTATTAGGTAGTGATGGACAAAGATTGAGAGACAGTACTTTATCTTATTTTACCACTCTGGGTTGTTTTCTGTCCTTTCCTCCTCCTTTATCACAAGTGTTGTCATCATAAGTCTGGCTCTTTATTCTTGTCTCTATTACTAATCTTATTGTCTTCCAACTTTTTAAAATATTAAATGCTCATAAGAAAATTTTATTGGATGTTCAATGTGTGCCAGATATAAGTCTTTTAGTCACAACCTTTATTTAGATTTGATGGAGTGCTGAAATAAAGATTAAAGCAATTGTTACACTTTAAAATATTATGAAAAATAAACTTTATAAAATATTAATTGTCCATGAGAGGAAGAGCCATCAAGAATAGTCATGAGACTACCTTGAGGATCATTGGTGTTAGCTCTTCTTTAAACATTGGGCAGTTCAGCTGAGGAGCTCTTCCGGTCCTGGTCACAGGTCTGACTAGAACAACTGAGCAAAGTATTTACTCATTTGCTCGTTTACTTTATCCCTCCTGCTGCCCTTCACTCATCAAGTGTGTCTTAGGTGCCAGCTGCATATCAGGAGCTGCACCAGGTGTTGCCTATACATAGCCAGAGGAACTTAGTTCTTACCCACCGCAATCTGCCAGTGTCTGGTAGGGTGTCTTGTACTTCCACACTGGAGCTCTGTCTTCAGGTATCTCTGTTCTGACTCTGGTGTGCCTAATGCTGAAGTGGCATCTGTCAGCATAGAACTTTCTACGCCAAGACCTTCCTGACTGCAAGTGACCAACAGCGTTCACTGCTCCCAGCAGTTTCAGCAGCTCTAGATGTGGCAAATGGCCCTGGCCATGCTCGGGAGGGAAATTTTTACAGGCATTACAGGCCACACTTCTCATTTCATTGAGGTGCCTTGGATAACAGTGGTACAGGTGTGTAACAGGAAGCAGCCAGCCACAGCTCTCTGAAGCTGTACAGATACAAAGTCACAGACGCAGTATGCATTAGAAACTGAACCAGAACCCTCTCCACTGGGAGTCACTTTGCTTAAATATGTGTCATTTTCCTTAAAATACACCCAGTGTATTCTGGGTTTTTATGAGGTCAAATCACTAATTTGTAGGATGAATACAAATGAAAGGAATAAAACAAAACTTAATTTTTTTTATGGAAAGGAAAAATGCACCCAGTATAAGTCTACGATAGTGGATAGTGTAACAATACTTTGCCACTGGAAAAGATGTTTAGTATCATGACAGATAGTTTGTATTCATCCTTCCACTCTTTTTTATGTTATTTTCTTTCACTGTCAATTATTTAAAATTGTAATAGTTATTTCAAATACCAGCATTCTTTGTGTTGCTTTCAGTTTTCCTTGACTTATTTTTATTGCCTTTATTTTTATTAGTTGATAGAAATTGTATTTTTTAAACATTCTTTAAGTTATTCATTTAATAAAAAGAATTTTATTCCCTCTTAAGTGAAATTTCTCTTAGAATTCTTGATCTCCTATCCTGCTATGAATTATTTGTTTTCTGATCACACTACCCTTTATGAGACTTCTTTTCGCTTTGTTTCTATTTTAGATGAGCTGAACAGTAGCCGAACAAAAAAGTAAAAGTATGACAATTGCATCCTAGAACTTGTCTTTATTTTACTCTTATTCTTTCTTAATGGATCTGTTGGACATAAAATTCTAAATTCAATATCTGTTCTCTTTCATTTTTGAACATGTCACTGTAGTATTATTTGGCATTTATTTTTCTCATCCACAATCTGATACCAAACTATTTATTCTATTGCAGATCATTTGATATTTTAGCCTCTATAATATTTTCTTTCTCCTTGGGGTTACAAAACTCTGTGTGTGTGTGTGTGTGTGTGTGTGTGTGTGTGTGTGTGTGTGTGTGTGTGAATGAATATACAGGCCTTTTCCCATCTACTGGGCTTAACACTGGTGAACCATTTCAGTCTAAAAACTCCAATGATATGTAATTTTTTTCACATCTTTGATTATATCTTCCCTTCTATTTCCTATGTCCTCTTTTTCTTGAAATCTTTTTAGATGAGATCTCTGATCTTCCAAACTCTGATTTTCTGTGTCTTTTAGTACTTTGATAGAAGTTCTTCCATTACCTCTTATCCATCAATACATCTCTAGTCAGTTCCTACCTACTTTCCCAGCCCACTCTCTTGGGATTTTTCAGTTTGGAGGGTTTATGTTTCCTATACCTTGACTACACCTTGAAGTCTACAGTACCTTTCTTTCTTTCTTTTTTGGTGGTGAGGGATGGCTACAAAATTGAACTCTGAACTCATACATGCCTGGCAGGCAGCTGACCTATATCCCCAGCCCCTACCATGTCTTTCAGAAACTTGTTGCAAAAGCTCTCCTTAATTCTACTCCCTTCACTGCTGTGGATATATACTTTTTCTTGTGCATTTTCACTGTTGATACAACGAGGTTTAGAAAAAACTGGAGGAAAATCTTGTGTAACAGCTTGGCTGTACTGAACTGAATAGGACACACATGTTTAATATCTTAATTGGATTACTATCTAATTTTAAAACCTGATTTTGTGTAGCAAATCTGGTCCAAAAGGTTGCCATTTCAGACAGAAAGATACAACTCAACTTACACAGACTCCAATTACATAGAAAGTTCTCTTATTCCATCCAACCACAGGAATTTTTCAAACAGATTTTGTTTTGCTTCAGCTGTGTATTTTTTAATCCACATTTTTCAGACATAAATAGGTACTTGGCTTGAGTTTGCTGGTCTCATAGGATATAGTTAGAAATAATCATTGTTTTTGTGGTGTGACTGCCTCCTTAAACCTACTTGATGAGAAACTACATTCCTGCCACTGGAAAAGCCTAAGCCTAAACAAGACTCTGGCTGCAAAAGAATCCCACTGAAATTACTAAAATGCCTTAGTCCCAGATAATATAAAATAATTCAAAATTTTATTTAAAATTAGTCTTTGTCTTTGTCTCTTTTTATTCCCTGGGACAATTTCAATTTTCAGTTTAACTGGAATTAGAATAAAACAAAAGAAAGAGGGTCTTGCATTTTCTGCGTTTAGCAGATATTGAAACCTGCCTCTTTCAGTGGACACTGTGATTTTCGTGAGGAACCTCGCACTGTGTCTTTCTGTCTGCCTTTGTGTTGAGCACTACTTCTCCTTTGCCAAATTTCTTATGAGCTCTGAGCACTGGTGCCCTCTTTGCTGGGAAGCTGCCTTCTTTAGCAATGTCCTTTTCACAGTGATGCTGTCTCTCAACCCAGTAAATCCTTAGCTGCAGAACTTCAAGGGATCTATGTGAATTCTTGGTCACATTTTTGGAAGGTTAGAAGACAGTATCCCCAGTTCAAGGGCAAGGGCTCATCCTCTTAAATTTCATCAGTCATGGTACTCACCCTCTGTAGTTCAGTACCCACTCTCATCCTTTTTGTTTCAACCAAAACCGAGTGCAACAGTCACATTTTAGCAGCCCAGGTTCGTACTTCTACCGTACAATATTGAGGACAAGTTTGAAGTACTTTTTGGAAACTATATAAACTAAGGAAGATTAGTTAGGCTTGGATTAGGAAGCTGGAGTAGAATCCCTCTAAAAACAAAGAATTAACTGAAAATGAAGGCACGGTTACTAATAAATGGTTTATGGCTGTCACTAATTTAGGAATAAAAGGTTCTGAGTGAGCACAAAGAGTGGACTGGCTTTTAAGCATCTAGGCAGCATCGATTTGGATTGATTAGGGATCAAATTAAATAATACAAATATTATAAACAAACCCATTAGCTGAGTTAAATGGATTTCTAGAAAAGTTCGTAAAGGCCCATGCTGTATTTTGATCTTTATTAATAACAGAATTTCAAAAGCTTAAAACCTAGAGAAGGTTTTAATATACTAGAGAAGCACAGCAAAAATAATTCTTTTGATTGCCTCATGCCTATACACTATACTTTTTTTTTTAAAGAAAGATCAAAATATCTATCAAATGAAGTGAAACCTGGGAATACACATTTGAGCAAGTGACTCATAAGTACAATAAATTCTGGAGTCCTGCATTTTTATAGAATATATACGTGGACCACTATTTAGTCTCAATTCTGAGAAACCAATTGTAATCTAATAAATAGTTATATATTAGGTAGTTTCTTTGTAATTTTGTCTTTGAATTAAATAACTCTGCATAAAACCCTATGAAGTATTATGATTAATTCCATTGCACATGATAGATAAATATAAATAAGACCCCTAAATAACTCGTGGATGTCACAGGAAGCAGCAGAACATAAAGATCAAGCCCTCTAGTCCCAGAGCTCAGCTCTTAATCATTAGATTGCCAAAAGTGACTGGATTCTTGAGAGTAAATGGAGATTATCATGGAGGTTGAGTTGTCCAACAAATAGAAGTCAGAAGGTCAGATTTTTGAAATTTCCAAAGTTAGCCATATTTCCATAGTATAAGATTTCGGAGGATGATTTGAAACAACCAGGACACTTTCAAAAATGCTATTCTGATAGAGCAATTAAAATGCAAAAAAAAAAAAATCCAATAAACACAGCATTTCAAGAAAAAAAATCCACCGTTGCATTTACTTCTAAATAATGAGAAGCTTTGGCTAATTTGTCTATTAAAATAAAACATGTTTAAAAATGGAAGACTGCTTAACTCGGTGTGAGGCCACACGATTATATGCTTACTATTACTTTGTGGCCACCAGGATCAAATGATGACTTGAGGAGGGGTTGTAAGAAGGAGGGAGTGGAGCCCTCTCTCACCTGCTCTAACCTGGGGCAGGCGTTCTTTTGGGGAATTCTCCTGGATCAGATGTTCATACAAGAGACAACCCTATGGAGAAAAGAGCTTAAAATGGCTAGGTGAGGACTGTTTGACTATTGCCTTGGAAAGAGACGGGAAAGAAAGAGGAGCACATGTTTACTTTTTAATATACAAAGGTTAAAGTTTCTTCATGAATGAGCTCTGCATCTTTCATTCCTGTGTTTGTTTGGTTTTGGCTTGATTCCATGAAGTAAGGACAGATGGTTATAAATAAAACATTTTTTTTTTCATTTGGAAGTAATTTGTGACTGGAGAGTATTAAAGTATTAAACTGGAGAAAAGTTCAGTTAATTAGCAGGTTGTTCTGCTAAACAGTAGTCTGTTTTGTTTCTTTACTTTTTAGTAGTTTGTTTACCTGATACTTATTGGCTGATATGCTGAACTTGCCTAATTATTTGGATATTATAAAGATGCATCATGGTCAGTTTAAATATGCTCACCATAATGTAAGTCCTCTTCTCATTGTGAAAATTTATGTTAGATACTACATTGATTCTTCACTTACTGTAGCTTGCTCAAGAACGTCTCCATTAACAAGTGTCTTACCTTTGCATAGATTTCAGATGCTCTGGTGATGTGTACTATGCTCAAATATTACACATCCTTATATAAAAATGAATGAGTACATCCTGAAACTGTGTGCATGTATTCCTTTGAGCTTATGATAATTAAGATTTTTAATTGCTATGCTTTTGTTTCAACTAGGTTATGGCTGCTTTCAAATCGTGTGTTACACATACAGATAATTCATAAATTTATTTTTGTTATTATGAGCACAAGAAAAATTCCTGAATGCCTATAATATCAGTCTTTTAATTATTTCAGGGCTACTTACTGCTATGGGAATGGTTAATCTGTACCTTAGAAAAAGTGGCTTGTGCAGTGGTTTTCTACAGTATAGTACTGTATTGCTACAGTAATCTTGTTTTAAAGCTTTTGAGACTTCTTAGAGGAATAGCCAGGGTACAAAAGCACTTATTTAAATTAAGTAAGTATGAAGTCACTTCCAGTCACATTGGGATCCAATAGTTTATTCTATTATTAAATAATCACTATCATTTAAAAGAAATATGTTTTATAGTGCATTTAGTAATCTTATATAGCCAATTTATTATGTTAAGAATATTTAAAGGATATTGAATTTTTGAAGGTTTCTAATGTTAACTCTAATGAGGCAATCACTATTTTCCAAAAGCTAATCTTATTATAACAATCATTTTTATGATGATAATGAGTCCAGTTTCCTAGGGTGCTATGGTGTTATTATTGGGTCCAAATGAATCAGAAGCTGAGAGGATATTATTTCTTGGGAAGAAATCATATGCAAGTTCGTGTTAAATGCATGATGGGATCTTGATAAATAGGATCTGTCTTTTTTCTATTATCAGACAAAGGAGTGAGTGTGTGTGTGTGTGTGTGTGTGTGTCTGTGTGTGTATGTGTGTGTTTGGAGCTATAGAAATATTTAATCATTAGAATCCTGTGCCTTTCTTATGTGCAATGTAAAATATTAAATTACTACCAATAGTGCATGGTTATGATTTCAATTGAAGTTATCCATAGGGAATTATGGCATAAACAAATACAACTATTACCCAAAGAAGCTAAAAAAAACCCCACAGACAATGATACACTAACAACTCAAAAAGTGTGGAGTTATATTGAACAAGTATAGTTGAATAAATGCAGTGTGCTGACATAAATGCATAGGAAAATAAAAGACAAGAAAAGGACTGTGTGTGTGAATGGACAACATTTGGGGAAATGTTTTTATTTTGTTGAGTTTTAACATAATTAACATATGCTTAAAAATTTGTTCAAGATGGGTAGGGCACCCAAAGAAAAGGAGCCAGACAAAGAGACACCAAGAAGAGTCTCAACAAGTCTTGGTAGGTTTTTTCTTTCTTGAAAGTTCAGTCGTAGCTTAGGAATTGTCTTCAATTTTGAAGCAAACAATGAATGCATGTGACACCAGTTTCAAATAGTTTTAGAGTTCAGGTTAGGGTTTAAAAATCACTAAAACCTAGAATTATCCCTTAACACTCCTTGGCTTTTTGGTTACCTGTTTTGTGGTGTTAGGGATGGAATCGAGAGTATCATACATTCTGTGGAAGAGCTCTGTCATCCAGCTAAAACCCTAGCCCCTCAACGTTGCTTTCTGAACAGTGACTTGCCACAGTTTGCTGGACTCAGACGAGCACCTCTTCCATGAGGGTCTTATGACCTACTTGAGGCATGAAGGGAAAGAGAATGTGAAAGCAAGCTTTCTGTTTCTGCTGTTTTCTTAACTCTATGGTGCCATAATTTGGGGCACCTTATGCTGAAGCCCATCAATTTCTTCCCCCTACCATGAAAAGCAGTTCAGTAGTTGAAGAAAAATACTGTTTGTCAATTTATATGCATGTGTTTTAGACTAAAATGTGACAAGCATTTCTTATTTCATTCATTATCAAAAATGTTGAAAACCATGAGTGTAATGTACAGGTCCTTTCTGGAAATGTGTCATATTTTAAGATCTTTAGTTTACTTTTCTGTCTCAGAACATTACACAGATTCTCTTCTTCTTTTATTCAGGTATTTACTGTAACATACATCCAGTAGGCAGTGGTTCCTAGAATGTCTGACAAACATTTAGGTATAAAACTTAAAATAGGAACATCTCAGCAACCAATTTTCTGTACTTCTTTAACCAAACTCTGTATAGCCAAAGCATAATGACAAGTTACTCTGACCTTTTGAAATGATTTCAAAATGCAAAGTAATGCTAAGATTATTTCAATTTTTTAAAAATTCATGTGTTTCTTTGGTTTTTGTTTTGTTTGTACCAGGGATCAAACTCACGACTGCACGCTTGCAAGGCAGGTGCTTATGCCATTGAGCTAAATCCTCAGCCACTTCATGTGCTTCTTTTAGGAAAAAGAAATCTGTACCAACAACCTTACAGTGTTAGAGATTCATAGCCATTCTCCTCTTGTTTAATCAGAATGGTTAGTGGAAACAAAAGACCATTATTTAGGGTGAAGTTTTGATGAGAAGAGATTTGTTAATTCCAAAGGATTTTGTTTACATTTTTCCTTATTTTTTTTTATTTAAAGAGAAAAAAAAAACAGGAAAAAGAAATGTTACAGAATTTCAAGAAAAGAAGATAAACAGTAAAAAATCACAGGTTGATACATTACATATTGTTCTTTTAGAAATAGTTATTTAAGTTACAGGATTAAAGCACACAAAGTGGACACTAAAGCAGTGAGAGTGCAAACAGATCTGTTCAACAATCGCACAAGAACCTAGAAATATGGTCATCAATCCCACACATCTAAACATACATGCAGCTATATCTTTTATAGCGCTTCCTATTTCCTCTTTTTTTTACAATAGCAATTATACATTTTTAAAATTTTATTTAAACAGAAAAAAGGGTAACAACAATATAAAATTCTAAAACAAAGAAAGAAAAAGGAGAATGAGAAAAAGCCCCACTAAGAAATCAGTAATTTATAAATTAAGTACTGTCATCCTGGATGTAGTTGTTCAAGTTACAAAGTTAAAGGGTACATAGTAAATATTCAATCAGTCAGACTACAAACACTTCTGCTCAAAGATCCAACAAAGATTCAGCAATATGGTCATCTATTTTACACACTCAAACATACATGCAGTTATATCCCTTAGAGCACTTTCTTTTCCTCTCTTTTTTATAATAGCAATTACACATTTTGGTTTTATTACTCTTGTAGTTCTTATTTACTTTTTACACTAGAGACACAATATGATATTTATAAATATTAATTTATGTATTTCACTAATGAGGATAGTCTCATGTTGTCTCCATTTGCCCATGAATGACTCAAGGTCATCCTTTTTTTATAGCCGAGTAATATTCCATTGTATAAAAATGCCACATCTTTTTCATCCACTCTGCAGTTGATGGGCATCTTGGTTGTTTCCAGAATTTAGCTATCATAAATTGTGCAGCTATGAACATGGGTGCACATATATCACTGTGATATGAACTTTTCGGTTCTTTGGGGAAAGTACCCAGTAGGGAGATAGCTGGATTGAATGGGGCTTCCAATGCTAGTCTTCTGAGAATGATCCATATGGATTTCCATAATGGTTGCACCAGTTTACATTCTCACCAACAGTGGAGCAGTGTTCCTTTTTCCCCCGCAGCCTCGCCAACATTTGTTATCAGTTGATTTCTTGATGGCAGCTATTCTTTCTGGAGTAAGGTGAAATCTCAATGCTGTTTTAATTTGCATTTCTCGAATGACCACTGATGGTGAACATTTCTTCATGTATTTGTTTGCCACTTGTATATCTTTCTCTGAGAACTGTGTGTTCATCTCAGATGCCCATTTTTGGAGAGGGTCTTTGAATTTGGAGGGCTTGATGTTTTTCAATTCTTTATATTTTCCGGACACAAGTCCTTTATCTGAGGGGTTGCTGGCTAAAATTCTTTCCCACTCTGTTGGTTTTCTTTTCACTTTGTTGGTGATTTCCTTTGAAGGGCAGAAAGTTTTCAATAATGTGAGATCCCATTTGTTGATTCTTTGAAGTGTTTCCTGTGCAGTTTGCGTTTGGTTCATGAATTCTCTGCCTACCCCTATGTCTCCAAGACTTCTACCCACCTTGTCTTCCAGTAGATTTAGTGTTTCAGTTTTAATATTTAGGTCTTTGATCCATTTAGACTTTAGTTTTGTGCATGATGATATGCATGGATCTAGTTTCAGTTTCCGTTATGTAGAGAGCCAATTTTTCCAACTCCATTTAGTAAAGAAACTATCCTTCTTCCAGTGGACATATTTAGCCCCTTTGTCAAATATCAGGTGGCTGAGTGTCTTTGTAGTTGTGCTTGCATCTTCTAATCTGTTCCATTGATCCTCAGGTCTATTTCTTTGCCAGTACCATACTGAGTCCAGTTGCTCACAGGTATGATTCAGTTCTGTTATTTCCTTGCTGACTTTTTGTCTAGTTGATCTATCTCTTTGTGACAATGGGCTGTTAAGATCTCCTGTTATAATTGTGTTCTTGTGTATTTGGTTTTTCATGTCCATTAGAATCTGTCTTATATAGTTGGGTGCTCCTGTATTTGGCACATATATATTTATAATTGTTAGTTCTTCCTCTTGAATTTTACCACTAACAAGTATGTAGTGACCTTCTCTATCTCTTTTAATCATTTTAGGTTTGAAGTTCATGTTGTCTGCAAATAGAATAGCTACCCCTGCTTTTTTCTGGGTTCCTGTTGCATGGAATACTGTTTTCCATCCATTGACTTTTAATTTATGAGTTTCCTTTTGGGTGAGATGTGTTTCTTATATACAGCATATTGTGGGATCATATTTCTTGATCCATTCTGTCAATCTATTTCTTTTTATAGGTGAATTGAGGCCATTTATATTTATGGATATCACTGATATATACTGGCTCGACTTTGCCATGTTATGTTCCAGTTGTTTCTTTCTGCTTTTTCTCTTATTTAATTGCTTATCCTACCTGGTGGTTTGTTTCTGTTGTTGTTTTGGGGATTGTGGGCAGTTTTATCTCTGTCTAGTATGTCTTTCAGTACTCTTTCTAGGGTTGGTTTGGTGGATATGAATTTCTTCAGTTGTTCTTTGTCATGGAAGTATCTTATTTCTCCATTAAATTAGAATGAAAGTTTGATGGGTACATCAGTCTGGGTTGAAAGTTGTTTTCTTTCAGGGCTTGAAATACCTCACTCAAGCTCTTCTTGACTTGAAGGTTTGTGTTAAAAAGTCTGCTGTGATTCTAATGGGCTTTCCTTGATAGTTGAGTTGTGTCTTTTCTCTGACAGCTTTTAATATTCTGTTTTTATGCTGTACATCTGAGACCTTAATTATTATGTGTCTGGGTGTGGATTTATTTTGGTTGTGACTGTTTGGTGTTCTATATGCCTCACTTATCTGCATGTCAGATTCTTTCCCCATGTTTCAGAAATTTTCTGCTATTATTTCTGTAAATACGTATGTCATTTGCCTGGACTCCTGTATCTTCACTAATGCCCATTATTCTTATATTGTTGCTCTTGGCATCATCATGAAGCTTCTGGATTGTCATTTCATGCTGCTTTGTTATTTTTAAAAGTTCTATCCTTTCCTGATCACTAACTGTGATCCTGTCCTCAAGGTCCAAAATCCTATCCTCAGCTTCCTTTGGGCGGTTTTGCATGCTTTCAATAGAGTTTTTTGTTTCTTGGCTGTCTCTTTGAGTTTGTTTCATGAATTCTGCTTGTTTTCTATATTGTTCATTCAAAGTTTTAATCATTTTCCCATGCTCGTGTACTTTGTTCTCTAGTTCTTCTTTACCTGCATTCAACAACTCCTTTACTAAAATTGTTATTTCTATCTTTACATGGAAGACTACTTCTAATTTGATTTCCTCTATAGCCTGATGCAGTTGTTTTTTTATTTCACTTGCTATCTTTTCAGAGATTCCCGGTGTGTTACTTTTGGGGTCCTCTATTTCAATGTCTCCTATACTTGCTTCTGGTGAACTATATGTTTGAGACTGCATTTTGGTTTTTCATTTTGTCATTTTCACTCTGCCTGGTGTTTTCTATGTGTAGGAGGGGATCACACACACTCTTTTCAGATACAGCAAAGCCTTACAGTTAGTTGGAGGGGGTTTTACTACTGGCCCTAATTATCCCCTGTACACCTCTATTTTAGGGGTATACTTACCACATTGATACAGTCAATCTGCTGTAGTACAAAGTTCACCACCTGGGAGCAAAGTTACAAATTTTCTCACACTAACTGGATCCCGCTGAGATCTTCTGATGTTTCAGGTGGGAGGGTGGGCCCATCTGTAGCAGTCCAGGGCAGTTTTTGGTCTTGGGAGGGCTTCCTCAATGTTCCCAGTGGCAGGGCAGGCCCACCGGGGAGGTTCTGTGTAGCCTACCCCTGAGGCGGGCTTGCACTGAGTTCCCCATGGCAGGGCGGGCCCTTGGTGGAGCTTCTGAGGAGCCTACGCCTGAGGTGGGCTTCCGCTGAGTTCCCGGTGGCAGGGCCTTTGTTTATATTCTAACTTCTCATTTTATAATCTTATATTAGACCTAGGCTCAGTGGAGTGCTTGCCTTGCTTACATGATGCCCTGGGTTCTCTTCCTAGCACATACATAAAATTAGCTAGTTAAATTAATTAACTAATTAAAATCTAGACTTTTCTACAGTTTGGGTTATTGCAGCACATATAATTCATTGATTAAAGGGCTGGAGACAAGAAACTGAAAAAACAAAGTTTTTGTTGAAGGTACATATAAATTTACTATTTCAGTCTACATCACTTACTATATAAAACCAGTTGTGATTTCATTGGGCTAGAGGTTTTGTTCAGTGGTAAAGTCTTAGCATGCATGAGACCTTGAGTTTGATCTCTGTTACAAAGAGAAAGAAAATAAAAATACCTTATTAATGTGAATGATTAAAAGATTTGGTCTACAAATTTAAATTTCCTTATACTCCATGAAAAAATCCATTTACTATTTAGGAAAAATGAAAGCATGGTGAAAAGTTCAATGTTTCAAAGTATAGCTTTGCTTTCCTTACAAAACATAAACAATAAAGACAATTTTTCTTGCCCACAGTTGAGTCAATCAACCTGATAAGTTTCCATGAAAATTCTGACCACTGTTTACTTGCTAATGAAACACAGTAAATGGAGTGAATATTAATTGTGAATAAAAAAAACTTGAGCATATACCTTGACATGGCAATTGACTATGTAATTATGGCCAAATGACATAACCACTCTGAGATGCAAAAGTTTCATTTTTGCTAATTAGCTTTAATTTATAAATTACAAATAACCAATTAGGCTATAATGTTCATGTTATGGTTGTCATTTTTGTTTACTGTGTGTTACATTGCTCCTAATGTACTACATAACCATTTTCTTCCTTATTGGTTGAGTGCTTTTTATAAGATTCACAAAAAGTTAAAGATAATTCCTACATTAGAGTGCAAAAAATTAAGGTGGGTTTTCTCCATTAATGAACTGTGGGATCTTTTATTGGAATGGAATCAGAGCTTCACGTGGTAAGCATGCAAACAACTCTGGAATGTTAAAAAGATTTTAATTAAACATTCATTACAATAGAAATGAATGCATCCTCAATCTAATACACACTATATAAACGCTATTGGAAACCATCAATCAGTAACTGCTTTTAGTGTTGCAAATAAATTGGTTCAATTATGGACTAGTACAGATATATTTCCATCTTGCTCCAGGATTTCACCAGTATCAAATCTTGGTAGCCATGGGAATGATGAGTAGGAGGTACACTCTCTTACTATACATGTACAACCCAAACTCCTGTTTTAATTTTTAAGCAGATATATTTTTTAAAAAATGAATACATGTTAATGCTTTTCAAAAAAGGATATCATCATTGCAGAGTGTTTATTATGTTTTTATGTGCATTATCTCATTGAATTTTGTAGTAGTTCAGCTTAATATGTATATTATGTCCTTTTTCCACTTAGGAAAATGCATCTGAAATTGGCAGCGTCATCTGGTCAGATTTATAGGGTCAGTCAATTGCCAAATCAAGATATATGCTCTCTTAAGAAGTAGTTAAAAGAAGTTAGTATTAGTATTTTTATGGAAATTCAGTTGTTTCACTGGTTTATCATTAACGGATAGTTTCTAGAATAGTAGCTGGTTTACAAGTGAGTAGTTCTATGATTTTACGTAACCATTAGGTGCAATGAATTACCAACAGTCAGAATTGTGGCCATTAAAGGTATTAACTTCTCACGCAAATACTAAGTGCTCTGACAAAATGAGTTTTCTTATTGCTGCACTGATTTAAATACTAAAATGAGTGTAACACATATCTTGATCCAATAATTGTACAACATGAATTTCATAGCATAATCAATTCCATGTATTGTAATAATGGCTCCTAAGATTAAGCATTGTTTACTGTGTTGCATAATTTCCATTGTGTTCTGCAGCTTAAAGGTTTTTTATCTCTTAAAATATTGGACTTTGGTGATAATTTAATATTTTTTGCATGTGACTTATTTCCATCATGGACCTCTATCTTGGAACCATTTTAGCTCCTTTGATTGAAAGCAATTTTTGGAATCACTTACATGTGTTGTTTCCATCAAGCCACTGATTCTCAAAATGCCACACAACTCTCATCTCTTGTGCTTTTTTAATACTTCAAAAAACTCAGGTCTCCAGGAATCTATAAATTAACTATTTCATCTCTCCTAGTTTATTAACTTTCCCTTAGATCTGTGTATAAAAGAAGTGACTTAACTAGGGAAAAGAACTTAGTGCAAAGCCTAATTTTATCTTCAGTCTTAGAGAGAAGCAAGGCGGGTGGAAGAAGGAAAGCCTTAGTTTCCTATTGCATTTAAAGGAGTTGACCAGAAGACAAGCTAACTGTCCCAGTAACATAGAAAGCCAATTTTATGTTGTATCAAAGATTATTGCAAAGATTCCAAAAAACTCAGTGAACATAACAGCAGTTATAGAATTGAGTTTGTCCTCGTTAGTGGCTTTCCAACCCCCTCTCAAAAATAGGATTCCAATTTTACCAAAGGTTCTAGATGACATCACTTTTAAATTGCTTCTTTTTTTCCCTCCTTCTTTCTTTTCTATCTGAGCAAGGATGTCTAGGAGGCTTTCTGGAAAGGTTCTCACTTCACTGGAAAGAGCTGTGCATTTGCCTTTGTGAGTGCACACAGTGGCCTGGCACCAGCTAGTCCTGGTGTGCTGATACTACTTCCATTAGTGTCACTCTAGAAGAATGAAATGCTTTTTGTGGTAGTTGGTTTGCTACTACAAGAAATGAATTATTAGAAAACTGATTCTGTGCTCTCTGGTTTAGGAATGCTACGTGGAAATAAAAACACCTTGACCACAGCTCAGGAAAATATGACCACATTAAAAAATGATCTGTAGTCTTATCCAGTGAGAAGAAATAAACCTTATAATTTAGCTGTTAGGAACTATGATACTTTCAAATATGATCACATGAAGGTGACTGCAAATTTATTTAGAACAAAGAGTATCTTAATCAGTAAATGAAGAATTAGTGTTTAAGCACTGTTCATAAAATATGACATCCTTCAAATGTTAATTTTTCTCTTCCCAAAAATGGTGTGTACTGTACAGACTGATCATAAAGAAGTATTTGTTTGATGTATTTTATTTGTTCCACACCATTTTAGGAATTAAGAAAAATATTAAAAATGTGATGAGGCCTGTCTGTTGTCCATATGTAGATCATATATGAAAGATAATTATGGAAGGCATCATTAAATTGTCATACTGAATTATAGCAATAATTGACTGGGAATTTAGGCAATACAGAAGACCCATAAGAGGTAAAGAATTTGGGATTGTGTTGAGGAGAAGTCAAAGTGAAATCATCAATTCATATTATCATTCATACTCAAAGAATAAAAAAATTTAAATCAGACCTTAATTGGAGTCTTTGTAGAATCTAGATGTGTCTACAACTCTGAAAATCTATGAGGATAATTATGGTTTTGATTTGTTTGTTTGTTTACTTTATTCACCACCTTTATTACAAAAAGCCCCCTCAGCCTGACTGAGTCAAAAACAGTTGATCTGATACTAATGTTATTTCCCAGAAAATTCCAAAAATACATCATATGAAGTTATCAAACTGGACTAAAGGCACTGCTAAATTAGAATAGCTGGTGTTAAGGAAAACATTTTTTTTTCCTTTGGAATTTTCTCTGTATAGTTAAAAGGCAATTAAATACCAACATGATGAAATATTTCTTGTAAGATTAGTCCCAGAAATCTGATATCTGGCTTTCTTCCATCCCTTAGTGCATTGCTCCATAGGAAAGCTTTAGATTGAAGGTTTTAAAATGCAATCTAAAGTGCTGTGTATATTGCAGATTCAGAAATGATTAAAAATTTACACATGACTTTTGTGAATTGGGATGAGTTCTTCATCTATGTCTGCTATAATTATAACTGGCAATATTAGTAATCAACAGAATGCCCATAGAATACCCAGTCTCAATGACATTTTTCACTTAAACTGTTGAATAATGGGTAGCAGCTGGATGGTTTGGAAACCAGTGAATGGTAACTACAAAAAATAATGAGAAACAGTAATTCAGTAAACTTACTGGATTAAAAATAACATGGAGGCTTAAGGCTCAGGAGTACTTCATTCAATATAACGCCATCAGTCATGGTATGGTTTTCTTTATATAAAGTCATTATGTATTTCAAGAAGCAAGGACACATTCATAAACCAGAAACACTGACTGTACATAGACTAACCCAGAAGAGACTACTGAGCACTGCCTGACTTTAATATGTCCTTTGTATCTCTGAGATGTTTTAAAATGAACATAAATCACCTCATGACTAATATGTCTATGCTAATGTACATATTTCATGATAGTTGGCCATGGATACCATATGAACCATTGTATCCTTGTCCGTTCTCTTAACTACACATAAAATCAGTCTCAGAACATGTGTAGTCTTCACTTTAAAAAGCTTTTCATTCAACAACAAATTATGCAAATTTTAAGTCTCATCTTCTAAATGTATTTTATTGTGTAAAATAAGACATAAGTATAATTGTTATATTAGTTACTTTCTCATTGCTGAGACATAATACAGTAACCAACATCGACAATTTAAAAAGGAGAGGTTTATTTGGCTTATAGCTCCAGTAGGTTCAGTCAAAATCTGTTGCCTGGCTACAAGAAAGAAGAAGAATGATGGAAGAGCCTGATGGATGAATAGCTACTCACCCTATGACAGCCAGGAAGCAGAGAGACAAGGGAAAACCAGGGAAAAAGTATGCTCTTCAAGATCACTATACTTGTGACCCCGCTCCAACCAGGTCACACCTTCTAATGGCACATGCAGTTACTGAATTTAACAGGGAGTGAATCTACTATGAGTATAATACTCTCATGATGCAATCTCCTCTTGAATATATGAGGCTTTGGGGAGACATTTTAGATTTGAACCGTAACATTCTACTCCTGATGCAAAAAAAGGCTTATATCCCCTTCACTATGAAAAATGAATTTAGTTCAAAGAATCACCAAACTTTTAACAGTTAGCACTGCTATAAAATGTAAGTCCAGAGTCTCCTCTGGGACTCAAGGAAAACTCTTATCTGTGAACCCCTGTAACAATCAGAAAGACAGTTCAATACTTCCAACACACAGTGGTACAAAATAAGCATTCCCATTCCAAAGGAGAGGAATAGAAAATAAACAAAAATCATTGAAAATAAACAAAAATCAGATACAAGAAAGTAAAATCCATGTACTCCCATAATTCTATATCAAGCACCCACAACAGGTTTTGGTGAGATGTTAGGTACAAAAGGATTGGGCATCTCTGACTCTATGTCAGAGCTAGTTGCAGTCCACATGACCTCAACCTTGGGCTGGCTCATTGCCTGCAGCTTTTCTTAGCAACTGTGGCACATTCTTGGCATCTCAAACTTTTTAGACTCCCCACTGCATCTTTTGCTTCACTCTCACAGCTTCATGAACTCCTCCCTCAGAGGCATACCGCCCAGCCTCTCAGTGCTTCTGAAATCTGTTGGAGGCCTACATGACCCCACAGGTGAATTTTGCATGCTTGAAAAACTCGAAGCACATCGATACCACTAAGGATGGCTGTCAGTGTGAACAGTAGCAAGGCCCCTTTTGACCATGGCTGTAGCAGTCTCTTTGACCCTAGATGATTGAGCAGGGTGAAATGTATTCTGGGAAACCAAGTACTTAGGCAACCCTTCTCTAGCTGGGAGCCCATGGACTCTTCTTAAATGCAAGGTCTATATTTTGCACCTTTGAGCCTTGGTAACTGATAACCTTGATAACTTGATAACTGAGATACCATCAAGCTGCCTTTCATTTTCATACCAACTGTTTCAAAAACATACTCTACATAGTCCCAAATTCAGATACTTCCTTTCCAATGAAACTGCAAACTTTTCAAATTATTTAGCTCTGCTTTTTTACCCCTGAATTTCATTGTAGTCTGGCTAAAAACATCCAGCAATATCTATGTCATAGTCTGAATTTTGGACTGTCTTGAAATTTCAATCATTAGATTAGTCCATTACTCTTAATCTCAGTCTTTTTGAAAAGTCTCACAATGTAGACAAAATGAAAGCAAATTTTCTGCCAGAGTGTAACACACATGGCATCTAATCTGTCAATAGATTCCTTGTTCCCAAGAAAAGCCACTTGAGGCTGGCCTTTAATGTTTATATTCTTTTCTGGATTTTGGTCTTCTGAGCTCTGATCAGCATAATATTCCAGTAATCACAACAATCTTAGCCCACATCTCCAAACTCCTCCTTACAAACTCCTCCCCAGAGGCTCTGAAACATATTCTCAGGTAAGGTCACAGTAACAGCTCTACTCTCAATACCAAAGTCTGTAGTAGTCACTTTGTCCTCACGGATACATAATACCCAATACCCACAGTTTAAAGAGGAGAGGTTTATTTGCCTGACTTTCCCATAGGCTCAGCTCAAAATTGGTTGGTTCCGGGGATGGAGAATTTAGCTCAGCGGCATAAATGCCTGCCTGGCAAGTGTGAGAGCGTGGGCTCAATCCCTGGTACAAAAAAAAAAAAAAAAAGTTTGGTTCCATGACCTGAAGAACACAGTGAAACAGCTTGATGGAAAAGAGGAGCCAGGAACAAAATACACACTTCCACACTGGAGTGACCCACCTCCAACCAGGCCCCATTTCTAGATATTGAACTCATCAATAAACAAGTCACACCTATAATCCAATCATCTTTCAAAAATATGAGACTTTTTGGAAGACATTTTTTAATCTAAATCATAATGTTCCACTCCAGCCCTGAAAAGGTTTATCTTCATCTCTTTCTGTAAAATGTATGTACTTCATCTGTACAAGTCACCAAAGTGAATCTTTTCCATTGTCTCAGTTGCACATAGGTTCAAACTAAATCTTCATCTTAAAGCTCTTCTTTCAAGAACAAATGCAAACTGTGTTAACCCTTACCTTTTACACTTAATTTATTGGGTGAAGTAGTCAGAGTTGCGTATCAAGTGGAAAGGGTTATCATTTGAAACAAACATTATCAAAAATAATTGATATTTTTTTAGAAAATGGCTTATACTAATATTAAAACTCATATTTAAGTGCTTACATTTGCTAATGTAAAAATAATGAAATAATAGTTATTCAGTGTTTACAAATACCAAAGCATAATCAAAACATCATCCTGGATATTGCTGTGGGAAACAAAGAATTAGAATTTAAGGTCTCATCCTTTGGTACTATATTATCTTATATTGTAAGCACTGACCACTTGTAGCTAGTTAAATTTATCATTTTAATTAATTAAAATTACATTTAAATATAATTAGAAACTCAAGTTTTTAATTGCACTAGCCAAATTTGCAAGTGTTTAATAACCCAAAGTGACTATTGGCTACCACTTTGGACAAGGAAGAACTTTTCATCATCATAAAAATTTATTGAACCAGTGCTTAAGTCTAGGAATAAATGGTTTACATATACATGAAGAAGATGAGAGAATTCAAAACAATCAACTAAATGTAAACAGTACTATGGTATAAAATAATATACTTTTAGGCTCTGATGAACTTAATATGATTACTGTTTGTATTTAAAGTTTGTTCTCAAAGACTTCACAAAAGAACAGATGAATATTGGAGGTTTAAAAATAAGATAAGTCTTTACAAATGGAAACATTTAGTTTTTTTAAACAGTCACATATTTTACTGGATGTGCCAGTGTCATTCTCCCTTCTCAGCAATTCAGCTAAATCCATAAACCTGATGAAAATGAATCTAAGTACTTCTACTAAAAAAAGAGCTTCTAAAATTTCACACATAATTTCAAAACAAATAGCCAAAACCTGGTTTTATGAGTGTGGCTCATCAGTTTTTGCTGTGGACTGAATGTGTCACCTCAAAAGAATTCCTAGCTCTCAATGTGATGGTATTTGGAGATGGAAGTTTGTGGTGGTTGAATCTACATGGTGGGGTTGAATCTACATAGTGCCTTCGTAAGAAGAAATTTGAGAGAAAGATTTCTGACTTTCCACCAAGTGAAAATATAGTGAGAAAGATCAATTTGCGAGAAAGGAAAGAGAGTCCTTACTGATAAACTGAATCTCTGCAAGTAGATTTGATCTTTGACCACTTTGATCTTCGACTTCCCAGCTTCCAAGATTGAGAAATAAATGTCTGTTTTTCAATCTACCAAGTAGTGCTGTTTTGGAATAGCTGAGCAGAGTAAAACAATCCTATTTTTCATTTAAAGATTGATGAAACATGGTAAGATTAACAAGATTTCTTCATAAACAGGCTGTAGTGGCATTTTCCATTTCTCCAGCAGAGTTCATCTCTCCAGTGTATACTACGTGAGAGGCAATTGAATAGAAACCTTGACCATACCCTCCTTGAGTCTCTTGAAGACTGGAAAATGGTTATGACTGAATCATAAATTACAAATATGTGTCCAATTCATTTCACTTAAAAGTATGTTCTCTTGGTTCAAATGGGAAGAGGCATAAAAGAAGAAACAAGCAAGGAAGAAAAAGCTTTAAAAATGAGAGAAGCAAGATAAGATGGAACAAAGCTTTTGTAAATAAGAAGGAAAAGGGAGGGTAGGAGGGAGGGGAGGGAAATGGGAAAAAAAGAATCAAGATATACCATATACAGGTACAAAGTTCATATGATAAAATTAATCATCATCTAAACTGTATTAGCAAACTTAATTATTGATAAAAATAAGTTGCAATTATACAAATGTTAGTAGGAGGCAGCTGGACATGATCACTAGAGCCCAGACTCTTGCTGTGGAATTAACTTCCACTTCAAAAGATTAGACAAGCAAATTTTTGCATTTACCCTGACCCAAACATGGATTGTTGATGTGGACATCAGCTATGAGTCACAGGATGGATCACCTTCTGGGAAGAGGTGATTTTATGAAGGAGTCGTGTAGAGTGAACTACTGCAAAACAGGGATGAGCAAAGCTATATGAAAAAGCGTTAGTCAGAAAAACATCGTCATAATCGGAGAGACGCGGTTGGGCGATCCCAAGTCAAAGGAACCAGAGCTGCTGAAGAGCACCTCCAAAGAGAAGCGACTCGTATTTGGGCTTGAAATCCATAGGACACCGATATTGTTCCTACTTCAAACAAGGAACGTCTATCTGCTCTTTCCTTTCTCTTTTGTCTCCTCACTCAACCTGAGGGATTAAGAGGAAACATTCTGGAAGAAGAAAAAAAAAAGAGGCTCTACTATCAAAGAATGGAGAAGTTGACTATACCTTCTTTCCATGTTGGAACACTGAGCCCGGGGTTGGGTTTCAGCGGGAGAAAGAGGAAATTTTCTACTGGATTCATTATTCCATTAATTTAAACTAATCTTTGAAAGGCTAGAAAGTAACTTCAAAAAGCAGAGGACAGAAAGAAATATAAGAAATTGTTTGAAGGGGCTTTGGTGGGAAAGAATTTGCTTTCTGCTCACAATCCATCAGGACCAGTCTACACCACCAGATACACATACCAAAACTATTTTTCTCTGACAGTTAATAATTTGGATTCCTTTAAATAACTTGTTAAAATGCACACAATGTATTGGCAACCACAAGTTAAGTGTGTCAATAATTCAAGTTAGCAAACAATATTTCTTTTGAGGGCACCATTCTTCTTTGTGGGAATTAATACCAATTCAAAGAGCATTATTAAGTACCCCAAAACCCATAAACAGGGCCCAAGGGATTTGGTTATGAGATATATCCTTGTAAAAGATAGCTTTTGTGGGTTTCACTTTCAAATTTTCAGTATCTCCTTTTTCCACATTTGCAGATTGCCAATGCCAACTTCTAGAATATAAGTCTGTCCTCCCTCATAAGGCAGGAAAGTTTCTTTTATTTATTCCTGCTGCCAAGAACAGTGCCTGGCACATAGAAAATAATAAACATTGAATGGATGCCTTTTCTGCTTAGCTTCCAGGAATACTGTACAGATACGATGAGGTAGTAGACATGACAACATGTTTTAAGTATAACATCAAAGCCAGAAGTAGACAAAAAGTATCATTATCCAGGATAGAAATGCTTTGAAATGTCCAAATGCCATCTTTTCCAGAAAGATTTGGTGTCCCTAATCATTCAACTATATTTAAAGTCTAACAGGTAAAGTTGCTTGCTTTGACATTGCCACTCCAGTCTGCCTTGAGCCATAAGTGAGAGGGTCTTGAAAGAAACCAAAAAAAAAAAAACAAAGAGAAAGAGATTTTGAAACACAAGAAAATCTCTCTAAGAATAAAGGGAAGGGATTTTAGGATAACTCTTATGCTGCAAAATGAGGCGAGGTGCCAGAAGACCTGATTTTTATAGGCACCTCTAAATGATGATGACAATAATGTAATTCTAGATCAGTGGACTGGCAACGAGCGTAATGCACAGGGAAGCGCAGATGCTGAGGCTTCATTGATCATGAAATGCCACCTGCTAAAATGCCAGAAGGAAGACATAATTAAAATTACATAATCTGAGGAAGAGCTTTTTTAAACTTAATTTGAAACTTTCAGAAATGTTCTTACAGTAATATATGTCTGTCTCTGTGTGTGTGTGTGTGTGTGTGTGCGTGCTCATTTAAAAAAATGAAGCAAAAATGGTTTGTAAGCCATATTTAGATTGAGACAAGTCTGTAAGTCCTAGGGCTCTTTCATCCCCTCTCATTTTTCTATTACTGACAAGGAGAATATATACTTTTGTAACAGCCATTTCCTTTTATAGCCAAGGGGGTTGTTGTGAGGAATCGTGGAATTATAGCAATAATAGAAGTCTTACATATACTACACCTGATTTCTAGCAGCAGACAGACAATGAAATTTGAAAGTATTCGGTTTAAATTCTGTGCCTTGGGGTGAATGTAGGAGAAGAAAGAGCTCTCTTTTCCCATCATTTTGAAGTCAACATCACATTTTAACCAAATGCACACACATATGCCTGTACTCCTTTCCCCAGCTGCTCCTTCTGGTTAATTTGTTTACTTCCACAAGCTACAACTTGCCAGTGGTTTGATCAGCTTCTCCTGCTACTATAAATCTACCCTATTATCTAATATGCAGCAGTAAATAATTTGTATCTGTGACTGAAAACAGTGCTGACGACCTCTTGGGTGATAGGCACTTGGCAAACCCTGCAGTCCTTCTTCATCCACAGCAGACAGAACCCTACTGTTTGTGTCCTTTTTTGAGTGCAAAGCCAAAAATGTGAACTTTACATATTTCTTTGGCAGTTACCATTTACCACTTCAAACTAATTTTGGAGAGTGCAAATTCTTGAGTTGTTATTTTGTGTGACTCATGCCTTTCTCATATTTTTTCATGGAGTAATGCAGTGACAAGTTACATAAAATAATCAAGAAACTTTGCACTGTGGAATATTAAAAGAATGAATTTCACCTAAGGAAAAAATACATCTATTTAAAAGAAGCATTTATCTCAAATAATGTGAGTTTAATGGATTAAGAACACTGCAGTGATATAGTTGAGGATGAAAAACCACTTTTTCATACTTCTTCAGATGATATATAATTCTCCAATTGCACACTGCGCAGACCACTGCCAGACTTGGGTTACTGGAATTAACTCCTCTGGCAAATTAGTATGGGAATAAGAGAATTGCTATGCTGCACAGTCTTTTGCTTGATTTTCAGTGCCAGATTTTCTCAGGTTCCTTTTTATTTTATCCTGCATTTATGCACATAAGTGTGTATTTGTATCTGAGTACCAAAGCTATAATAATTCATTGCCTTTCTACATGATTTATATGCACTAATTTTGTAATTATGAGCACAGTGGATGCACGTACAAAACCAGAGGCACTCAGAAAAGAGTGTCCATTGAAATTCAATGAAATCAGAATTCCTATTTAAACACTGAACGCACTAAATATGATTCTGACATAAGCATAGTACACCATTGTTTGCTATATTGAGGTACTTTTTCTTCATTTCTATAGCAGTTTGTAAAGATAAAGAAATATAACTTGTAACCTTCAAAGCAACAACCTGGAGATTATTTCCTGTGACTTCAAAGAAAAATATTATGCATACACAATGCACATTAGCACAAAAAAGAGACAAAAGGTGAGCTATTATTAAATATGGTCTCTATTTTAGAGATGCAGTAGATTGTTTTCCTCTATTGTAGGATTCTTTCTTGAAAAACCGTATTCTTAGTTTTTTAATCCACTCTATTGCTAAAAATCTGACAGGGCACTCAAGATTTATCTTTCTTTCAGCTTATAATGGACAGAGCAAAGCAGTCTCTGTTGTATTTACCTTTGCATTTAACACCTAGCATGATGCCTTGAACATAAGCAATCTTAATTATGGAGCGAATGGATGAGTAGATGAGAACAGTAGTCTGTGTAACCTGACAAATTCAAAGCTCTCAGGGATGCATATGTTCTGGCACTAAAAACATAAAATGGCACAGCTAAAATGATAGAGCATTACCGGCTTAAATTGAAAATATCCATACCCTGTGACTTTACAGTTCATTCCTAGACATACATTAGAAAAATGCATGCTTCTGTGTCCCAGATTACATTGTAAAATTTATATATTGCAGCATTGTTTCATCTCTTTCCAAGCTGGAGTAAACATAAATGCTTCCCAACACTGGAATGGATAAACAAATTATGATTTTCCAGAGTGAAATGTTATATTGCTATTAAAATTTAAAAAACAACCACGACTCAACTTTGAAACACTATGTTGAGCAAGACTGAAAAGCACAAAATAACATATTATTTATAAAATGTTCAAAAATAATCACAAGAGATTTATATTATAGAGGTTTCTTAAACAGGGACAGTAGTATTACCATAACAAATAAAATAGTCTAAATCTAGCTACTTACTTCTATGGTAAAGAAAGAACATTGTGACAGAGAAAGGATAAGTAGTGTATTCTATTTTTTGCCTGATTTGTTCTTATACTACTGACCAATTTATGAATTTTGATTAGACTTCCTGTGAAGGTATTCTGCACGTCTGTAAATATAACATTTTATGTAGGAAACTGATAAAACAAGTGGAAAGTTCAGCTCATATTTACAAAAATCTGTTTAAAGCAGTTAGGAAGTATATTTGTCATGAATTGCTCTAGGAAGGCATTGCTGCAAAATAGAATAAAATCATGCATGATTTTCTCTTGTTGATTAATATTATACTTAATGAGTTTCCATGATCACCTTGGATATTAGAATCATAAAGTATTGATATCCAAAGTCAAATAGTTCAATTCTTTACATCATAATGAAAGCACAGAGACCAGTAGGCATTGGCTAAATTTAGATAGGGCTGAGTATTAAAGGCCTAAAATGTTCCCTTTGTCTCTATCCCTAATTTATGTCATGGTATTCCTAAATTTACTTCTTATCATTGAAGTTATAAGCAGATTATCCAAGAGAGACTTTTTGAGACAGAAATCATTGCAAAAGCAAATTTTATTTTATTTGTGACCTTGCATCAAAAGAATTCACATTTCTGTGTTATAGAAGTGCCCCAGATTTCAGAAATAACATTCCAGATTTATACTGGAAGTAGAATAGGAAAGGCACTACAAAGATGATAGTCATTATAACATTTGTTCTGCACACACAGGAAAGCAATATTTATGTGCACATAGATATTTCCTGCTTAAAAGTGAATTAACTTAGAACATGATTGTTATCATTACTATTTAGTTTCTCATATGCTAAAATCATCTGTAAAACAAACGAAAAGTTAACAAATGAAGGGAAGTGATAGCTAAAGATCAGGTTTTAAAATTCAGAATCTAAAAATATATAATCAAATAGAGACAACTGTGCAGCCTAATGAAGTACTTTACATTTAATTACTGGTTGTTTCTGATAACTGTGTTGAGATATGTAATATATCTTGCAGGAAAGAGGAATTTGATAGGACACATTTTCAAGTCTGCCTTCAGGGTACTCAATAATGAGATCATCTGAATATTATTTAGAGATTATACTTCAAACCTTCAGTCCTGATTCTAAATTCTTCTTCTTCCACTCATATTGCTTCGTGTATTTACTTATTTGTTATTTTGGACTGTGCCTGGTACCTGAAGCAATTTACATACAGGTGGGGAGTAGGAATATCTTAGAACACCAACTCAGGTTTGCAAATATGTCATTTAAAAAAAATTATGTATTTTCTATGATTTAATTCTGTTTCTGACTCTGGAACCCCAGGAGCTGGTAATAGTTAAGATCAGTCCTTCCTGAAGTCTTCGTCCCTGGGGTATTTGCACAGCTTCTATGTCTTTCAGAATGTCATGGACATTTTTTTAGGTCATAATCTAGATGGGGCTGCAGTGAAGCTCTGTTGTCCCTGAATGCACAAACTTCAGCTCTCTGTTGCTTCAGAGCTAACCTGGGCGTCTCAGGTGTTTTGGGAAAGACCAGTTGTGGCCCAGGCTTCCAAAAACACCCTACACAGCCTCTCCTAAGTCTGCAGACCTCCCCTCGGTGCTGGTAGAGCAATGGCACATCTCTGCTCTTCCGAGTCTCATCTGTCATTCTTGGGCTTCCCCGCTTCCTTTCACATTTCTCATGATGTTTATCTGTAAATACCTTTTTCCATCTCTCATAAACCTTTATATTCTATTAAAGGTATAGTCATCTACAATAAAAAAGTAAGAAATATTTACAAGCTATTTTTCTTCTCTGCCTTGTTCCATGCCTGCTCCTGAGGCCACTTAATATAGTCTGTTATCTCCTAGAATGAGGCTAACGAAAACTGGAAATTTTGGCGGGAAAGAAAAAGTGAGCACTGTATTTGTCACTAAATATAGTCCCGCATCACGTTAATAGAGAAAAGACTGTGAAATTAAAAAGAGAAAGTAAAAATGATCAAAGTCATGAGAAAATAAGGATAAGTATAGAATACAGTACCTCTAAGTAAAGTTAGCCTTTTTAATAAGATCATATGTTATTCTCAGAGGTGGACAGGAAACTGGGCTTTGAACAAAAGCAAAAACATACGACAGTAAATGCTCTTGACAGAAAAGTGAACCACATGCTTGAGAATCCTGTGGCATACCAGATATGTATTGTCATTCTTCGTTCAAGAAAATACTGGTCTTAAAAATAAAAAGCCTGTGAAACATCCCTTGTGCATATGGAGTGTACACCATGGTGCCATTTGTTTGATTCGTTACTATTGTTTGTTTAGTTTTTATTCATAGATACTCCTCATACTATCTCATTCATAATGCAAGCTGAGAACACAAACTAAAGAACAGACTGAGAAAGGACTGTCTTGTAAGAGGTCAAAGTAATTTACTTAAAGCACATAGCTCTTTGTCTTTAATTAATAAATGTATCTACATTTGCATTCCATTCCAAGGGGGACTTTAGACCCTTACATAAATACCAGACACTAGCAGAGATAAAATAAATTTTAAAAAACTGAAGTGTATGCAAAGACCAAAGTCTTTAGAATGTAGAATTAAGTGTTAAGATTAGGATACAAATATTGCATGTTAATGCTTTGCCAAAATTTTTCTCTGAGTGGTAAATTCAGATGGTAGCACAAATACTAGGCACATCACAATGGTCAAAAGGTAACAAAATATATAGAAAAATGATACTTTAGAGAAATTTCTGCCTTGATCTCCATGAAGAGGAAATACCTCAAATAATGAAAAATGACTTTTACTTTAAAATTAACACAGTAAGAACCATATAGATTGCTAATGAAAACCAGAAAATGCTGTCATTGAGAAGCAAAGGTTGTGAGGATAAAGAGGCTGAGTTTGTGTTTCAGCAGCCAAATGTGTGACCTCAAATAATTATTTCCTTGTGAAGGACCTTGATTTCCTCCTACAGAGATTAAAATCTCCAACTTTATAAGGATATAAGGTATCAGTAATTTCTGTAAAGAATGATACTTGATCAATATCAAGTGGCAATTTATGTTAGTCTCAACTGTTGTCTTTATTCATGATATTGGTTAAATGAATGCTCTGGATACCATTCCAGACACTGGTGAGCAGTTAGCATAACAGATTAATCTTCAATCACAGAGAACTTGGGTTAAATGAGAAAGCAACAAAAATAAAATACTCGAGTAAAGACATTGTATAGTAAGATACCATAAATGATGGGTTAAGGGGAATCTGGAATGAGGATAAATGGTGCCAAGGGTGAGTGGTCTCAATTGTAAACAAGTCTGCTGGGGAAGGCCCATAGTGAAGGGGTGAGACAGGCATGAAGCCAGTTGGAGGGATGTGACACAGCAGAGGGAGCAAAGTGAATTTCTTATCAATGCTTGAGGAGAAATATTGTTCCAGTTTCACAGAAACAAGTGAAGGGAAGGACAGTGAAAGATGAGGTCAGGGAGCTAATGAGGGGCCAGGCCTTAGAGCACTGTGTAAACCCTTTACAGCCTTCGAAATGAGATAAATACCACTGGACAATTTGAATACAGTGATATGATCTGGCTTATATTTTAATCAGATGATTTGATTTCTCTGTTGAGAGCTGGCTATGTAAGGAGAGGAAAAGGAAGGGAATAAAAAGAAATCAAGAGACTTCGGGTTTATCCAAATGTGTAGCAATAGTAGCTTCTCTCATGGTGTTAACCTCCAACTGGTGAAACTTTTTCAGCATCTAGATTATTTTCTAAATTAGAGGCAATACAAACTATGATGAAAGATTATATATGGTTTGTCAGAAGAAAAAAGGAAGAAGAAATGACCCAAAGCTTTTATTGGCCTGAACAAATAGAAGAATAGATTTGATGCCTACTGACTGGAGTCAGAGGAGTACTAGGGAAAGATTGTGGGAGGAGCCATGTTTAGAGAAAATAATATCACATTATTTTTTAATTCAGAGCAAAGTCATGGCATACCCCTAAACTGTAATTCAGAGAATGTAGTATAAGTGTACAGTTTATTGAAAGTCTAACTGAATCAAGAATATATAAGAGATTAGGAGAAGTGAATGAACTGCTTTAGGCAACCTTCTTTATTCCTTCTTGCAAGTGCAATTGTTGTTATATTTGGACAACAAAGAAATCTTTGGCATTAAACTGTAGAGTCCTTTATGTAATTGTCCAGGGAATGTCTATGTGCTTTGACAGTCAATTAAATGGACAGTGCAATTAATTATCTGCAATGAAAATAAAGAGTCTCAGCTGAGTAGATAATCACCTCACCTGTGCATGGAAAAAGGCAAGAGGGTAAATAACCAGGAGTAAATATTTTTTTCTTAACCAGATGGGAAAATGAAAGCTCTTAATTTTTGTTCCTCTGAGCATTACTCTAATAACTTTTGCCTGACAGTGTTTCCATTAACTTTATCTATCACCTATCACAGAAAAATTTCAGTAGCAGGCCCATGAGAGTTTTAAGGTTAAAGTATTATAATGTCTTGATTAATTCTTTAGGCCTAATTAAATTGCAAAATGACATCTTTGCATAGCTAAGTAGGTTAACCTTCTGTAAGATGTTATGATTATGTGACAGTTTAGTGTTGGAGGATATTTTCTCCAAGTAGTTTTTTTTTTTTTCTTTTAGAGTATTAGTCCTTAAGTCATTTTTAAACAGTAATTGGACGTCTTGTCTAGTGGCCTGTTGATACTTCAGTTGCTTTGGGATAATAAGTGTGGATCACTTACAGCATTCTGTTTAGTCTGGTAAAGGAGCATGCATCCAAGTACGTCCAAAGGCATTTTAAATTAGAGAATGCATATTTTAAAAGAATGGACAAAGCATACTGCACTTCAGAACCATTTAAAAGTGTTATCTGAAATTTGTCAGTCTGTAGCTTGAGATGTTTTATAGTTGGGAGATCATCTCTGCTTTCTAAGAATAATATTTAGAAAATACTAAACTGGGGAGAAATATGCACTACAATATTGAGAAATAGGAACTAAAGCCATAAAGTGGACACTACAATAAAACAATTTATTCATGAATCAGTGTTGAAGGGGCATGAATAAAGATGGGTCTGTTCTTGCCACTGGCCAGGAGAATTTTCCAGGAAAGTATCCGATTGTCCTCTTGGCAGTACAGTGCAAGCCTCCCAGGGCTTAGAGGAGTAAATTTCGAGACTGAAGACAAGACAGTTACATGGGACCTACTGAGTTACACAATTCAGCATCTTCTATACCTGCTGGGGATGTTTTACATGGGAACTCTGAACCAGCAAAAGGACTCATGATGACTGCGGTATTCTAGTGAATTTCAAGATCAAATTGATCTGGGACAGTATTCATTGATGAACTGGGACAGTATCATTTTAATGCTGAATGGAAGGTTTTGTTGACTGGAAATCAGTAAGATTTGTCCTAATAAATAAGACTAGTCATGCCGCTGAAAGAAGACTGGATCTCACCCACCTAGTCATAGGACCAAGGAGCTTGACAAAAACAGAGAGAAAGGCATGCAGAAATGAAGTTGCCCTTCTGGGACCATGCATTGCATTGAAAGCCCCACTCTTCTCCATACTACACCAGCATATTACAAGCAAGTCTTCTGGTTAGGGCCTCACAAGAATCTCTTTACTAGCTTGCATGTAGAAAATGAGGAAGTCTAGGAAGAATCACTCTGTTGTAAAAAAAAATATCAGGTATGTACAGGGTTGCATCTTTGAATTTTTTTTAATTTTTAAAAAAGGACACGTGAAAAGATTTTATTAAAACAGCATAAAGTATTCAAGAGACAGAGAAAATCAGTTTCTAAACAGAGTGTTTTAAGCAGGTTTGGATTCACAGAAAAAATGAACAGAAGATACACAGAGTTCTGACATATTCCTGTCCATACACATTCATAGCTTCCACCATTCCTAAGATCTGCAAATAGAGTGATAGATAGATAGATAGATAGATAGATAGATAGATAGATAGATAGATAAAATGAATGATGAACCTACATCAGTACATCCTGATTTTCCATAATTCATAGATTACTTTAGGATTTACTCTTAATATTGTGTTTATAATGAACAAATAGCTGATAATAATCTATCACTACAGTCTCATTGAAGTTACAACACTGCCCCCCAAATCCTATTTTTGCCATCTCTTCATCCCTGGCTTCCATCGCCAACCTAAATTGATCACCTATTACATCATTTGCACATTTTATCTGTTGAAAAATAGTCTTTTATTATTGTGCTAGTTTTGCCTTTCTAAGAATATCCTAAAGTTGGAATTACACAGTATGGAGCCTTTTCAGGTTGGCTTTGTTTTCACTCTGTGATTTAGTGAGAAATTTCATATTCTATTTATCTTGTTATTTTGACATTGGAAGGAGATGTAGACTACATCAGAAAAAAGATAAATGATAAGAGGAATTACTAAAATGAAACTGAGAGGAAACAAAAATTTGAAGTGAGATGAATAAATGTGAGCAAGTGAGGTTCTTAAGTTGTGGAAGCATTTCAAATGTTCTAGAAGTAATTAAGAACAGAAACCATATGACAGAAAATTGAATGATTGTTATAGATATCAATTGGAATTATACAATATGGAGCCTTTTCCAGTTGGCTTTGTTGTAACAGTGATTTGGTGAGAAATTCCATCTTCTATTTATCTTGTTATTGTGACAGTGGAAGAAGATGTAATGATAAACATTTGACTAAGCCTAAAAAACTTGTGATGTGGAGAATAACATAGAATTCTGAAATAAATTAGAAGAATTTGAATAAAAGTAAAATATGTAACAGAATACAATTTTTTTTTTTTTGTACCAGGGATCAAACTCACAACCTAGCACTTGCCAGGAGGGTGCTTCTGCCACTGAGCTAAGTCCCTGGCCCCTTAGAAGACAAATATAATTTGGCATACAATAAAATTCATAGCATTAATTTGTAAATTTTAATACACAGACATTGTAACAGTATTGAAATTTAAGCAAAAGAAATTCAGAAGCCTTCTGGAAGGAAATGGTGAATAAATAACACTTTGCTTGCCAAGGAAGATGTATTTTTAGATATCTCTTCCACAGTTGTAGAAAAGAAATAAATAACTAGCCTTTTTTCCATTTTGTCCCATTGCAGAAATATTCAGATCTACACAAAAGTAGGGAAACTCACAAACCCAAAATAACTGCAATTTTAACATTTATTGACTTGTGGCCTCTTGTTTCCCCCATATCTCCTCTCACTCTTCCGTCCCCAGTCTTTTACGTAATTCCAGGACACTCTATCATTTCACTCATTTCATTTATAAACAAACATGGTGTGCACATACACAAACACATGTAGCAATTCTTTTTAAACAATGTAACTACAAATTATTACTGTATTTAAAAATAAATACTTCTCAAAATTCTGGGAAGATGGCAGAATCATAAGCAGCAAAGTAAAAAGCCTCTCTGAGAGAAACAGCCCAGGTGATAGAATATAGCAACCTGGAGAAGACCAGAAGGAAAGAAATTGATCCTCTTGGTCCTGGAAGAAACTAAAGTGAAAAGAAAAGAAAAGAAAAGAAAAGAAAAGAAAAGAAAAGAAAAGCTTAAACAGAAGGTGGTAACCAGACGCGCTCTCACCAGAGCTGGTTCCACTGTGTGAGAGGTGCCACTAGAATCTCGAGACCGATGGTCACAGTGAAGTTTGGGGTTGGCAAGCCCAAAGGCCTTGGGGGAAAGATGTGTTTGCAGAGGGGATCAGCAGACAGGAGAACTGCACTGGCTCGCCGTGAGTGTGGGGGGCTCAGTCCTCCTGCAGCAGTAGGCGATAGGCCAGGTGCCATTTTGGAACTGGGCAGGATAAGCCCAGAACCAGAACTGCAGCTGGCTTCATTCAGCCATTCCTAGTGCGTAGTAGATTGGTGAAAATTGCTTAGACTGTGTCCCGCCCCTGTGCGCGATCCAGTAGCCAAGGCTGAGGTTTTGCTAAAACTATCCAAAACCAACCCTGCCCACACAGCACACACTAACACGGTGAACATTACCAGTGGTTAATCATCCCAGAAGGGTGAGGCCAGCCTGCCCGGCCCCTGCTATACTCCAGTAGTCACCAGCAGATTGAGGAAAGCAGCAATCCCTAGCCAGCATGCTTCAGAGTAATTATAACCAATACAGGAAGTGTGGAGGGGACCCCACTCACTACCCACTTGTCTGAAAGAAGCCAAGAACATGATAACAGGAAGAAACAAAAGGCAGTCTCTGGCCTCCAACCCAAGCAGTACTGGCCCAGCAGAGATAAGCACAAACAAGAACAGGAGATGAACACTTGCAGTTTCTGAAGCAACAGCATCTGAAATAAAGAAATAACTTTGTGAAACTATAAAAGAACTTAAAACAGAAATATTAATACAAGTAAAGGAAGGTATAAGAAAAATAATAAAAGAAATGCTAAGCACCTCTCAAGAAGATACAGATGGAAGAATAGAGGAGCAGAGAAAAAGGAGGGAAACCTTTGATGAAGAATATAAAAAAATTTAGAATACATGAAACAGATTCAAACAGATTACCAGGAAATTAAAAACTCCATTGAAAGTTGGAAAAATTGCTTGAAAGAAACTAAAGATAGACTATCAAATCTTAAAGACAGCTTTGCAACTTGTGATCGCAAAAGGGAAGTTCTCTTAAAAATAACAAGGAACCAGGAAGTAACAATACAAAGATGAGAAGATAACAAGAGGATCTATAACTTAAGAATAAAAAAATGTGAGTGAAGAATCAGGGCTAAACACAAATGAAATACAAAGGCCTATTTACAGAAATAATTAAAACTTCCCAAGCATAGGAAAAGGAAATGATATTCAGATATATGAGGCATACAGAAATCCAGCCAGCTCTAACCAAAATAGATCTCCACCCAGACATATAATAATCAAGATTCCAGAAATTCAACACAAAAAAACAGAATATTAAAAGCTGTCAGAGAAAATAAACAGATCACCAGATGGGGAAAACCCATCAGAATCAAGACAGACTTCTGGAGACAAACTATCAAATCAAGAAGAACTTGGAGTGAAGTATTCCAAGCCTGAAAGAAAATAACCTCCAACCCAGATTGATGTACCCTGCAAGACTATCTCTTAAAATTAATGAGAAACAAGATGCTTCCATGACAAAGAGGAACTGGGGGAGTTTGTGAGCACCAATTCAACCCTTCAAAAATACTGAAGCATATTCTAGAGAGAGAGAAAAAAGACCATGCTTTAAGAACAGCGGCAGAAGGGGCTTACTGAAGGCAGGAGACATTGGATTGAAGGGGAAAAGTAAACAACCAATGGCAGAAAAATAGCATGGCAGAGAAGGTTGGCCATAATCACTAACATAGATGGCCTCGATTACACTAATGAAACACAGAGTGGGTCAGGAGATAGGGTCCATCAAGATGCTCTATATAAGAAACACAATTAACCTGAAAGAGGGTTTATGGACTGAAAGTAAAGATGAGAAAAATAATGCTCTATGTGACAAGGAACTAGAAAAAAATTGGGGTAGCTTGCCCATCAGCTGCAGATTGGTTGGAAAGACATAACACTTTTATACAATGGAAAATTACTCAGTATAAATAAGGAAAGCCTAGAGGCTCTTGTAGGTAAATGGATAGAACTTGAGATCATGCTCAGGGATAAAAAGGTTCAGAACACTTAATAGTGGGTTGTCTCCCTAATCTAAAAAGTAAAGGAGATAGTGGCATATGAAATTCGATGCACCTTGTGAAAGTGAAAGAGGAGGAATTATCTAAAAAGGGAAGGCAGTGGACATTGTTAATCTTGTATCATGATTTGAAACCCATATTGTTTTCATTACTCTGTTTAGTTTGGTTATATTCTGTTCCAGTTTTTCTACTTGTGCTAGATTTGATGCTTGAACAGCTATTCCAAAGATAGCAGGATATATATGGTAACCACTTTTGATTTCCTATTAACTTCATTTGAAGCCCTGTGTTGCTTTCACTGTCTTGTTTTGAGTGATTTTATTTGAATAGGTTTTGTTTAATTGCTGTCTTGTTTTGACTGATTTTTTTTCAAATCTGTTTTATTTGATAGTATCAAGTCTGCGGGTATAGGCAACTACTTTGAAGATAATAAGGTTCACTAGGATACCCATTCTGGTTTTGACTATGACCGTCTTTTGAAGTCCTATAATGTCTCCAATGTTTTGTTTTTATTGATTTTGTTCTGTACTGTTATGTTCAATTTTATTACGCCTGATGATATGGGCAATTCTATTGAAGATAACAAGAGACATTATGGTAACCATTGTTGATCACCTTGTATTTTGGGTTTAAGTCATGTGCTCTGTCCATCCTTTTGTTTTGACTGACCCCATTGTGTTTTTTCTCATTTTGTTTTATTCTCTTCAAAATCAATGAATCAATCAATGAATCAATACTTCTGTAATACTGCTCATCAAACAGAAAGGGTGTAAATCTCCAGTTTACATATATACTTTTAGTTTATAAAAATAAGGATCTCTAATACATTTAAAAATCATTTAGATGGTATTTCTAAAGCATAATTTATTCTATAAATGTCTTCTCCTATTATATTATTTCCATATTTTATTTGTTGAAAAGTTATTTCTATATTATTTGGTGGCAAATGCTTTGATTAGAAAATTACACATTTAATGTGTATTTTTCATGAAATTAAAAAAAGTGTATTACCCATATAACTCTCCTGAAAAGAACGAAAACAAAATAAATGTATAGAAAGAAAAAATCTCGCATTGGTGAAGTTGTGACATAGAAGTAGCAATTAAAATATGATTGAGAATTGAAATTGTAATGTCTTTATAGTGTATAGTGAAAATATCATGTTGGTTTCTTCAAAGCAAAGATACATAATGACAGAATATATTTTCCATAGTTTTTTTGATAAAATCTTATTAAACTTATTTTTTGCAATGTAGGTTTTCAAACATTTCTTCTCATTCTTTACACAGGTAATTTAAAAATCAAAGCAGATTTTGAAAGGTATATACTTCTTTTTGTAGTTTTCTACAATTTTTGCTTCATGCATAAGAGCAAATATACTGAAGAGTGATTATCTAATTGTTTATTATTTGTCAATAAATTCTAGCCTCAAATTTTGGGAATACTATGAATGGTCTTGTATTTTTTCAGTAATAGGTCATTCAGCAGAAGCCTGGATTTTTTGCTTAGTTGGGTACTAAATCATTTTTACTGCATCTTCCTAGTACAGATGTTAGGGAAAAGATTCCAGCTACCATTTTTTCAACTTTCTATTTAAGTTTGCTATTTCCTTAATGTTGACTCAGAAATGAGTGGTCATTGAGGACATTCCTTCATTTAATACATTGAGGGTTTTTTAAAAATAAAATATGAATCCTTATATGCATAGCAAATAGTCATCTATGAGTCATGAAATTCGTGTTTGTACCACTGAATTTCTTCTCTCGAATGAATTATCTGTGTTCTTCAGAAAATTCCTTGTCCTAGCACAGAGAACTCACCTAGGAGACAAAGCCTATGTCTGTAGTCAAACAGAAGAGCATTTACTAATCATTTAGCCATTAATTTAAGCAACATAAGTGAATCCACCCTGGAAAGAAAACATGAGTTTGATCTGTATGAAGAAGACCTTAGGGAGACACGAGAAAATGTACTGAATATGAAGGGGTCTTTTGCCACCATAGTAACCTTTACACAAATTAGAGAACTCATGTGAAGTAGCCTCACATTACAAGAGCTATTCATCACCATTGATCTTTTACAGTAATGAACCAAAACTGTACTGGGCATAAATTATATGAAAACTATTTATATAGAAGAGTCTATTGTGTCCTTCCATATTAGAAATCTCACATAAGAAAGAAAACATGTATGTGTGATCAATGTAGAAGAAATTTCATCCAGAGTATACAATTACATTTGTGCAGATATATAAAATGGGTGCTATATAAATATAAAAAATAGAAAATATTTTATTCAAGTAATAAATTATTATTCATAACAAAGAATAGTTGCTAAAGAAAATCAGTGTCCATTATCATTGTAAGACAGTCTTCACTAACAGTTTATCCTTTTAAAACATCAGAACAAATTCACACTGGAGAGAGCCCCCATTCTGTGATCACTGTGGAGATGCTTTCTTGCAAGCTCTAGATTTGATGTCCACAATGAAACATGATTGGAATAAAACTTAGTGTGGGTAGAAAGCAGGAAAGGCTTATTTATCAGGAAATACACACTTTTTAAAATATATGTTTATCAAAAAAGAGATACATAGTTTTTAAAATACCGTGTGATAGAGTGTGGAGAGAAATTACTTCAAAAAGGCTTGGACTCAGAAAAAATTTTCGTTGTTAGCATATATCTGAAAAATTTAAGCTTCTCAGTTTTGTAGTATTACTCTATTACTAGGTAAACAAGAGGACTAGCTATAGGGATACTAGTAGAGTAGGGATTATCAAGTAATAAACTCAAAGTTACATAGCAAGATTTAACATTTTTCAAGCGAATTTAACGGGGTTAATGTTTCATTGTGATTAAAGAAATGTCACCTGTGTCCATTTTGGTTTTTTGAAATGTTAGTATTTTAGCTACTGTCCTAGAAATTGATCAGTTTTTATATGTTTTCATAATTGCTTCAAAGAAAATACCCAGTCTTTGTTTGATGGGCACGGATTTCTCTTTATGTCTTGGTCTTCATGTTTTTCTTTTTGCCCCAACCCCAACACATGCCATAGACTGAATCAGCATTGTTGCCCATTGAGAGTACTACAGTTGATTTTAACTAAGCTTTCTGCCTAGCATGTGGCCTCCTGTAATCTACCTGTCACAGTGATTATGAAAATGATTCATGTTATATCTGGGCTCAAAACTTTTGTCTCGAAACAAAATGTGAAATGCTTATCAATACCTATGACAATTTAAACAACCTAGCTCTAATCATTCTTCTAACTTTGACATCCTTCCAATTTTCCCCTTTCTCTAAGGGGAATGAATTATCTGTGTTCTTCAGAAAACAACAGGAACAGGCTCCCTGGCCTCCTTGCTCTTCCTTCAGTCTGCCAAGAATAGACCCACCCAAGGATCGGTGAATATGCAACTACCTCTCTATTGCCCTCTTCCCCAGATACATGGGACTGCCTCTCAGGACTCTCACATCTCTATTGGGGGTGCTTCTTTGGCCACACAATTAAAAGTAACTACTCATTCCCTTACTCTGATCTAATCTTCTGCCTTGCTGTTAGTCACCACGTGGAACAATAGTAAGAAGATATTGCTTCCAAGATTAGCTTCATACTGGTTTCTATATATGAAATTCTGTTTGCTTACACTATACAAAGATACACAGTTGAGGCGTATTTTCCAATATAGAAAGCAAGGGTAGGGATCAATTGCCTAGTTACTGTGGAATTCTCAGAGAACATTCTATGAAAACATTCTCATATATAACTATTTCCTTGGAGAATATATTCCCAAGGTTGTTAGTAGATTTTCATCAAATTTCTCTTGTTCAGTGTCCCCCTGGAGATGGAAGAGGTCTGTGTGCACTACTTTCAATGCTTCTTTTTTGAATTGCCTTCAAATTAAGCTTCTTCATGGGCTGAGCATTCTGCTAAAAGCAGCAGATATGTGTTTTCTATTTGCTTTTAATAACTTCTACAATTTTGAAGGGCAGAGAGGATCACTGTCTAGGTTACTTTTAAAATTTGTATCCCTGCTTAGATATTCCAAACCATTATGAAATATTCTCAAAATCAGGAAGTATGGCCAATTGTATCACCTGACCTTGAATTAAGAGAACACTTTATTGATAAACTTACTACCCTGGTTAAATCCAACACTTGAAAGTAGGCTGGTCCATCTGTTCAAATAGCTTAAAGCTTTTGCTGTCCCCTTTATCACTAGAAGTGATGGAGGCAGTGCATATTTTCCCAGTTTCACATATCTGTCAGCCACAACTAGATCCCCAAATGTTCAGCTATTCACTTCTTCAGTGTCCAATGCTTCTACTCAAGTCCCAGATTTCCTTGTCTCTCAGGGAACACAATTTCTATGACCTAAACAGCTGTTTACACCTTCAGTGCTGTGTTATGATCTATAATGGACACTAGAAATATATAGTATGCTATGGTTGCCCAGTGCCAATTAATTGTGTAACAGGATGGCAGAATAACACATTTAGTTTCAGTTTCTGTTGAGGCCAAAGACACTGAAAATAATAAGTGACAATTTCTCTTATGTTCTAAAGTATCATACTATCTACACTTGCCTTGCAAATGAAGTTTTTACCTGCTAGCTCACTGGTCATCTATAAAAGAGAATAGAAGGGATTTAAAAAAAAAGTAGTTAGACATAGGAGAGAAAACATGTTTATAAAAAGTTGCCTGCTATGACTCATTTCCATATAGGCCAGCAAAAGGGGGACAGGACTTGTTTCTTCTAAAATGCAAGCATCGGAACAAGGTTTTGCAAGCTCTTTCAGAAAGCATGATGGACTGAGATTGTGGCTCACTGATAAAGCTCTTACCTATCACACACAAGGCCATGATGCCAGGATAAAAGAAAACAGAAGAAGAGGAAGAAGTTTGCCAGAAAGCATGATGTTTTCCCTGGGAGTTTCAGTGACATATTGTTGATTTCTTCCTGATGTGACTGAGAGAAGAAAGGGCAAGAAACTGAAATTAGCTCATGACAGACCAGAATAAGGATGTGATTGGAAAATAACTGCTTTCTCAAGGCCTGATCAGAAATATAGTTTTGTAAGCAGAGAATTACTGAGGTTTTCTTATTGGGATTTTTTTTTCCCCTAAGAGTGTAAGCTGGAGATCTGATGAAATTCCAGAGCATGTGGATGAATATAGATTTTTGAATGTCCAGATCTGAAGTGAAGGTCATGATGTCCCCATAAACAACCAATTGGACAGTACATCAAAGACTTTCAGCCAGAGTTACCAACCAAAGAGTGTTTTTCAGGGAATTTACAAAGCACACCAAGGAGTGAAAGTCACAGCTAAATACGTACTGAGGTTAAAAAAAAAGTGTTGACCACAGTTTAGGATTTTTTCAATTTGTGAAGCTGTGCTCTGTTACTTACTTTTCCCTACCACCTTTCAAACTTCAAAAGACATCAGCAAATCTCACTGATATATTTTGCTACTGATGGAAACATCCAATCAGTACCTACCTACATCTACAGTAAATAGGAGAAGACATTTAGCAAATTTTTATCTATTTCTTCGCTCTCCCTATTTGGCTTTCAAGTTTTGTGGTAATTGTTTACAAGTTTAGTCTTGTGTGTTCTATGACATTTCTCATTATTTGCCTCTCATGAAACCTTGCTCAGTAATAGCCAACTGTTTCACAACTAGATTATTTTAGAGTTAAATATGAATGTTTCCCAAATTCCTGGCATACCTTTCTTTTATCCCTTCTATTGCTCTGTCCTGAAATCGCTGCATTGTTATTTTGAAAGGCATCAATGAGAAATTTCAAGGGATCATAAATCATAACATATTAAACCTTTAAATATTACGAACATGAAATAAATATAATCCCAAAATTTAACAGGGCATGAAATTTGAGGTTTGGAATTATGCCTTATGGAGACTGTACTTTTTTTTCTAAAAGTCTGTGTCTTAGATTAAAATTATGATGCCGGTATAGTTTCTGTAAATATATAAATGACAGTTTTATTCCTGTATGTTTCATAATGTTTTTCTTTAATTGAAATTTGTTACATCCATGTGTTTTCTTTATTTCAACATACTTTTTTTTCTTTGAATTAGTTCTCCCCCTCCCATTAGTCGTGTGATCTCCTTTAAGAATGTGGATCTTTTTGTGGATTGTTATATCTCTTAAGCTAATCTTTTAAATCTCATAGCTTCTTTATCACAAATTTCTACTTTCCTTTACACTGTGCTCTGAATATGTGTTGATGTGCCTTTCCAGACCTTTAATTTCATTCTTTTGTTTTACAGTTGTTGTTGTTTCTCTTTTGCTCTGATCTTTATTTTATTAAATCCTTTTGAACTTTGAAAAATAATGATCATGTTTAATTTTCAATAATTCTAACTAATAAACATGATTGTTGACTGACACTATATAGTCTGAGTTGATGTGTGCTAGTTACTACTAGGTTTATTTACCTCTAGTAGCTCTCAGAGACAGTGAATCTAGATTGTAAATGTAACTTCCCTGCTGCCTTATATTAGACTGGGTGTGTCTGGCCAAATGTACTCTAGTGTTGTATATATGAATAATTGCAAATCAAGATTCATGAAGAGATACACAAGCTACCTGGGGTGCGATTCCACTTTGGGCTTTGGTCACAGTATCCACAGATTTAATATCTTGTAGAAGACTGCTTTCTTTAGAGATCTGTTCTTCCAGTATTAGCTGGGACAAACTCAGTAATCAGCAATTATGAGAACTGGAGAATTAAACAGTATAATTTTCAGTGATTTTATTAACGAATCCAATGATTGCTTACCCTTATGTCTTCCTCCCTGATCCTCTTGCCTCCGGTCTCAGGTTTATTGCAAAGATCTTTTGAGAAAACTCATTTTTTAGCAGTTCTGTTTTTTATACAACTGTGAGTTTATAAATTTTGTATGGTTTTCCACCAGTCTTATGCACACTATCTTCCAGAAACTCTTCAAAATTCACTTAGATGGCACCCTCCTTCACCATAATTCTATTGGGCTTATTTTATGTTTCTTTACATTTTAATGGTTTAGTAATGTCTGAAAAAAATGTGTTCAGATACCTTCTGGTTTTAATAACCTGGATTATTGTGTGTAGACTTCCCATTATTAAAAAAACAAATACATCTTTTTAAATGTAGCATATCGTGTAATACTTACAGAATAAGCATTTGTTCCCCTTGTGATTCTAACTAGCTTTTTGAACTACTTGATTTGTAAATAATTAATATTCAACTGATTATGGCCTCTCTCTCTCTCTCTCTCTCTCTCTCTCTCTCTCTCTCTCTCTCTCTGTTAAATTCTTAAATCTACTCAAACAAGGGATTTCATCAGGGTGTTTGGGGTTAAGAGAACCATTCTTCTTTTGATACTATTAGTGAATCATAGCAGTGAACCCACTTCATATATGTATATTATTATTTACTGTAAAACATGTGAACATTAAAGATAAATTTAATGTGGGAAATGCACTGGGAAAATGTCATAGCTCCACAATGTATACATATTTTTTATGTTATTAGGCTTGAGTGTTTGGGTTTCACATCTACAAAGGTTGCATTCAAAATATTCTCCAGTGGTTTTTCTTTCTAAGGAGACTGAACTTTTATTGACTATCAGATGTTTTTTTACTATTTCCTGAAAGTAACGGAAGAATCTTTTATTCCCTTGCTCTACAAGAGCATGGACATTCAGGAAGTTGTTATCTACCAAAGAAGAAAGGAAAATGAATATGCACAGGGTAATTTCAAAACACTTTGTCCTGTTCCTGGGAGAGCCTTCCCAGCCTTGCAACCTTCAGAATGTAAACAAAAATGAATGAATGGTTTAGCAGTAATATTGTTTTCAATTTTGATCTGAGTTTAAAAGTGAAAGTTATTCAGGGTATTCTTTCATTCAAATTAATCTTCCTGGAATCCTTCATACATTATTCAAAACTCTATAGTGGAATGACCAATTTCCCCTGAATACAGGATGGTTTATTTTCTTTTGAATAGAGCATTTGCCAGCTGCAGAAATAACTATAACTCAATGACAAATTTTTAATATAAAATATTTTAAAGTGTTTCTGATTTTTTTTTCTATTCCTTTCTAGTATATGTTTTTATTGTCAGTCTAGTTTCTTAGTAGCTAAATAACAGCATAGCCTCATAGAGAATTACCACTCTACTGGTATTTAGGAGAAGATAATTTTAAAATATATCTCATTTTGTAAATAATTTATAATCTAGTCATGGTCATCTGTGTCTCTTAGGAATAGTCATGATATTTGTTGATAATGAAAAACAAAGATATAGCAAAGCCATCATAGTGGAGAGATGTCTGGCTGCATGCTCAGGGATCAGAGTGTACAATCTTGGCCAGCTTCAGAAATGCACATTTGCAGAACACTCAGTGATACAAGCATACAAAATGTACTTTGAGAAGCACTAAAACATGAGCTTTAATGAGCAAATTAACCAAGCAATCAAATTAACCAAGCAAGCAAATTAACTAAGTAATATGTTGTTAAAATACATTCAGATTCAGTAAAATATAAATTCTTGGGTCCACCCTGAGGGTCTGCATTTTTAAAAACCTCCCAGATAATGTCAACACTGCCAAATCAGGGAACTATGTACATTTCAAATAGCAAAAGGTCTAGAGATAAGTCCTCAGTTTTACAAATCTAAAAACTTTAATTTGACTAATTCATGTAGAATTTGATCGTGAAGAAATGACACATAACAATCAAGGAGGCAAGGGGCTAATGTATAAGACAAATTACCAGTTTAATATGATGCTGGTTCTTATTTCTGGGTGACATAAGCATCACTTCTAAAATAGCTGTGTTTAGGCCTAGTTTCAAGGAATTCTGATTTATTTGGTCTGCATAGTCCCTGACATCAGCAGCTGGTAAAAATTTCCAGATTATTGTAATATACGGAGGATCCCTGAATTACACAGAATATTAATAATTCTGAGTAAACTAAATAACCATTGTTACCTAATTGTCACATGTTTGTTCCTGAAGAGATGTCACCATGGAGAAATGTAGAATCACCAAGAAGGGTTAAGTAATCCAAAAGGCTGGTTTAATCAAATCTCAAGTACACATCTTCACCGTAGAGTACCAGCAAGACAGGTATTCAGCTAGACCAGCAAGAGTCCTTCTCCAGGCAATACACTCTAAAATTCTGACCTCTTATGTTCTACACTAAAAATAGAGTCCTTTCTGTATCATCTCTTTCTCTATAAGATAGTTTCACAACATTATTTCATCATTTTATTATGTTTACTTGTTTCTTTCTAGTTCCCTAAAATTCCTAGTCTCCTAGACAGAAAGTCAAGGTTCATTTCATGGTTCATATCTTAGGGTGGATTTTTTTTTTTATATATATAGGCCTAGCATTTCCTGTTATATTTTCTGCTTTTAACATTTGTTCTTTAAGTTTCTTACTTGCTGGTCAGCCTTAATGACTTCATATTTCCTAAATCATTTGTTCAGTATCAATTAGATGAATATAGGAAGTTAACACTAATTATCATAAGATTAGTACAAGAGCTCTAATATTTGAAGGCAAAGTTAAAACATGGTTTTTAGGAGATATGTTGCTTTAGAATCATAACAATTCTGTTTTTCCAATATGAAATTGAACTTTATGTACAAAGGCACTTTAACCTGAAAATTGGACAAGTCTCAATGGAATGTTAAACTGGCTTTCTATTTCAAGGGGGAAAATGTTTGACCAAGAATTAATCCGTTTTCTTTTTTCAGGTAAACTTTTACTATCATTAAACTCTGCGGAAGTTTTAAAAACAGATGATTTTGAAAACATGTAAAATGAAGGAGGCAGTAACCACGATTTCTTTGTGATGTTCTGTCAAGCTAATTGAATTTTCCTCTCTGTCAGAATGATAGGCCTGATATATCAGTTAAAGGAACAGCTGTAATTTACCTTGACTTTAAATGAGGTTCAGTTTCCACTTGTTTGGCATATAAATTAGGAGATGTTTTAGGTTAGAATCTTCCAGGGTTAGAGTTTTATTTATCCATCCCAGAGATTTATCCAAAGCTTTCTAAAATTTTTATACCTATGCACTTAGGTTTGTAAAATATTATAACTATGTTTGTATAAAAATAGAGAACTCATTGTGTTCTGTTAGAGAGAGAGAGAGAGAGAGAGAGAGAGAGAGAGAGAGAGAGAGAGAATCTACAAACAGAATGTCAGCTTGGTTTGAGACCCGCCTGGCAGAGCCAAAACACATAGAAGGGCGTGGACTGGTGCCTGTGTCCCAGTCCTCCCCAAAGGTCATTCCACTTCATTACCTGCTGGCCTTGGAATACTTAAAATCAACTCTGTCACTTAATAAAGGCAAAAGAGAAAAGAAACAGTAATGTGCAGAACTACAGAAAAATATTTTAAAAGTTCAGAGACTGTTTCTCACATATAATCCATACAGTAGGAGAGGTGTGATTTTGATTATGCATCACATCAGTCTCATCTACTTATGTGTCAACTTTGTTCTCCTGGAAAACCAAATATAAGAGAAGAACGTCATGTTGGAAATGATAACCCTTTTGAAGAGGAGTTGATAGTAATAAACTAAACAAAACTCCCATCTGTTTTTTCATTTGATACTCAGACCATCTCTGTGAGGTAAGATGGACAGTTGTACTATAAAACCATGTTTTCATATAAAAAATTAAGGTCAATAAATATTAGCCTTTACCATACAACCATCAGTTCAGTGTCCATATATTGTGTTGCTGTCCTTTCACATACAGTGTTTAAACCTCACCCACCACTGAGGATCTGGAGGCGCAACCAGGACCTGCAGATTACCCTTCTATGTGCCTAAAATGAAATAAAGAACAGCATAAAGAGAGGGATTGTCCTCCTAGAGAATATGTTTCAAAGGGCCAAACTTTTAATTCAGCTTACTAACCAGCACTGTTTGCAAGAATTTCATGCAGTTAAGTTCCAAGTTTCTCAATTAAAATTTCCCTACTTAAGGATTTTCATACATGGAATAGACTATATTTTTCTATGCCTCTGATTCTACCAGATTCAGAACCTCTAAAAACATGAGTCCTTTCAGGTTAATGACATTTGCTCCTACAGAAACTATAAGTGGATCAAAGTTAGATTTTAGTATTTTCCCAAAATTAAATTCAAATTTTACCACAATTTGCAAAATACATATAATAATATATTTTGTCACAAGATGTGACAAAAGTACATCAAATATCATATCTACAGAATTCATCTGGTGGACATCAAAGAAAGGTTGTAAAATAAGATTGCCATTGCTCCATTAGTCACCTTTTATGTCTGGAAAAAATTACTCAAATATCCACAACTTAAAGAAGAGATCTATTTTGTTTCCTAGTTTTCAAAGGACTTGGGGCATGGTTGGCTGGCTCTGTGGCAGAAACTGCTTGGTAGACAGGTATGACAGGACCATCCTCAGCTCATAGCAGCTGGGAAGCAAGGAGAAAAGGCGACATCCAGGAAGAAGAACGTACCCTTCCAATTCATGATGCTAATGATCCACCTCCAGCCAAGCCCCACTTCTAAAAGCATTCAGCTACTGACCTCACCTGTGGATAAGTCAGCTATGAATAGAGGATCTCCATGATCCAGTCACCATCCATATACGTGAGACGTTTTGGGTACATTTTTTTAAATCTAAGCAATATCATTTCATCACTGACCTCCAAAAACCTCATGTCCATCTCATTATGAAAAATGTATTTAGTCCTTCTGTAAGAGTTGGCACAGTCATAACAGAATTGCTGAAAAGTTCAAGTCCATGGTTTCCTCTGAGACTTAATGCAAACTTTTAGCTGTGGGCTCCTGTAAAAATTAAAAAATTTTTAAAAAATTAAAAAATAAAATGAATATAGTTAAATATTTTCAGGATACAATGTCACAAGGTAAAAATTCCCATTCAAAAAGTGAGGAATAAGAAAACAGAAATCAGATGAAAGAAAGTGCAAAAAACATTGAGGCAAATATTAGATCCTAATGCCCCCTGTCCAGCACTTGGGGGAGGTTGTGACAAGATGTGAGCCACAAGGGCTCGGGTAGCTCTTGCCTTTTGCTGTTGCCAGTTGCAGCCCATGTGGCTTCTTTCTTGACTTGGTTCCACTCATGCTGCTGATGGTTTTCCTGATTAGATGCTCCGTGTTCCCAGCACCTCCAACTTCCTGGAGTTCCTCACTCCACTTGAGGCTTCACTGTTACACCTCCACATATTACCCTCTCAGAGGCACACTTTCCATTCACCCAAGTCTTCTGAGAGCTTAGTGGCAGCCTCCATGGCTGCACAACTCTTGAGTTTTCATGTCTGAAAAACCAGCACCACATGGCTAATGCCAGAGTATGCTGCCAGAGGAAGAAGTATCTGATCCCCATGGATCACTGCTGCAGCGCCTCTTGCAGAACTCTGGGAAACATGTTCCTAGGTATCCCAGAATTTCCTGGGTTCTCTAGGGATCTCTTAAAATGAAGCTTTGCATTTTTACATGTTTGAGTTTATGATTACAGGGATCTTGCTGATTTTTGAAATGCCTTCAGAAATATTTTTCCTATTGTTCATATTCAAAGTACTGTCCTTATGCAAACAGCTTGGCTTCCTTTTAATGCTAATCTATTGAGAATAATAAATTTGAGATGAGAATAATGTATTTGGTTCCTCAACAGTCACTGTTAGGAGAGTGAAAAGGCAGGATACAAACTAAAAGAGTAATAGATGGTTAGATAAATACATAGATAGATGATAGATGGATGATAGATGGAGAGAAAGACAGATGGACAGATACACATACATACATACATACATACATACATACATTTATGCATATATAGATTGATTTTCATGTTGGCCATGGTTGGCTGACTCCAGGTCCAGAAAATGGAGATAAATGAAAGAAATCCTGAAAGACAAAGAAATTCTTTATCAAATAAAACACTGTCTTATTGCACTACTGGAAGAAAGTCAGAATTCAGGTTTGGTTATAAATATAATCCCATCAGGTATCTCCATGGAAAAAGCTCAGAAGATTTTCAAGGTTCCAAAAATTATAGCTAGTGTGTTTGTGGTGGACAAGCAACTTTTTAAAAATGAATATCATGTCTGTAAAGGTCAAGACAGAGCATCAGAAATCAGCCTTATAAAAGTAAACCAATAAATCACTTTCTAAAAGTTTACTATATTCACATTTTCATTTATTGTAAAGACTTCAATTAGTAAATGTGTCCCAAGTATTATTTTTCTTAGAATATGAAATGCAATTCCTGATTCATATGTGATATGTACCCTTTTCTTAATGACAATAAAATGAAAATTTGCATCCAATTGTGAAGAGTCACCACAGCAATGTCTCAGTTCATATAGATTATTTTAAAAAGCAAAATAGTCTGATGTGTATTACCAAAGATTTTTCTTTTTTTTTAACCAAAGATTTTTCAATATTTTGTTTTGTTAAGGATATTGATACATTAGTTAAAATGGATTTGGGTGTAAGGAAAACAAATTCTAAGCAAATTATTTTAAACAACATTGAGAATTCTGAGGATCTCTACTAATTCAGACAGAATTGCTAACAAATTCAGCTGTGATTTAAAGAGTTCTGCTCTTTTTGTGGTTCTGCTTTCTCTGCATGTTTATCTGAATCATTTCTCATGCTCAACATTTTTGACATCAAATATTTGATCCTTTTTCCCCCATACCAAACAATTCTTTGAGACCAGCGAGTGCCCTACAGTTCAATTCAATTCTGATACTAAACACTTGGAATTAATGTCAAACTCCATAGATTTAAAGGCTCAGTCCCACAAGATTGCTTCCATTTCAGAGGCCAATTGCAAATAGCAGCACTCCAGGTTATCCACACTTCTGTGGGTTATCGGGAATTCCTCTGATGCCCCCCTCAGCCTTGATAATTTGCCAGAATGGCTCACAGAACTTGGAAAGACATTTTACGTACTATTACCAGATTATTATAAAGGATACAACTCAAGATTACAAACAGAAAAGGTATGTAGGGCAAGATGTTTGAGTTGTGTCAATCTCTCACGCATTCTGCAGACACTTTCCCAGCACTCCTGTCTCTTCTCCTCTCCCTAGAGGTCAGGGAGCAAAGCCAAAAGTTCTAATCCTTTAATTCTTCAGTCAAGCCTTGGTCTTTCTTCCAGCTGGCCTCCATTCTGAATCTAAAGTTATCTAGAACTTCTAGCCACCATGTAACTCAACAGCATACAAAAGACAAATCTCTTTTCACCTAAGATAGGAGCTGTATATCAGGAACCAGGAACAAAGAACAAATACACATTTCTTATTACACTGCAGTTTTAAAACAGCTTCTGTACAGAATGTCCTCTCTACTGTTATCAAATAGATCAAAAACAAAGCATGACTTATAACTGTAGGTGCATATTGAAATTGCATTCCTGGAAGCCATCATCGAGCCTCTCCTGATCTGTTTTTGGTCTGAAATCCATCCTAGGCTCACTTCTTAACCAATCCTTGTTATGAGTGGAATAGTCATATCTGAGGATACTGATCTTGATTGAGTCACTGGGAGAAGTGGACTAAGGTTACCTTCAGTGTAGTAGCCAAGGCTAAGTGTCTTAGTTCTCAGAAACTTGTACATTACCCAGAAGCAGAAGTAGCATTGTAGAATTTACTAGGCATATAATATCCTGGGCTCCATTTTAGAACAAATGAACTACAAACTTTGAAATTCTTCCCCAAAAATCTATTTTATTGAGCTCTATAAGACTTATGGATATTGTTTATTCTCCTAATTTTTTATTATGGTAAAATGCGTATTAAGATTCACCATCATGAGCACTATAACTATATTGTTTAGATGTATTAAATACACTTAAAATGTTGTACAATGGTCATCACCACACAACTCCAGACCTCTTTTCATGTTGTAAACTGAACTTTGTATATTAGGCAGTTTCTTGTTGTTGTAACAAAATAGGTGAGATTGGCTGCTTTATAAAGAACCTATGAAGCTTACAATTTAAGGTGCTGAAAGTCCAAAGTTAGATAGTTGTAACTGTTCAGACTCCAGAGACTCTCTTTGGCTAAAAGATAATGTCCACATGCAAAAGAGGCATGGCCTAGCTTTATTGTAGCCCATTCTCATAAAAACTAATTCACCCAGAGATTAGCATTAAACCTATCCAAAAGCAGTACCCATAGTAACCTATTAACCTTCCACCAAACTACACCTTCTTAAAATCCCACCATCTCAGTACTTTCATACTGGGACCAAGCTTCCTGCACGTGAAACTTTGGGAGACACATTTAATCCATATCCAAATCATAGTACTCTACAACCATTAAATAGTAACTTACCATTCTCTCTTTTCTTCACTCTAATTACCATTATATTTTCTGTCTCTACAATTTTGGTTACTCTAAGTACCTCACAGAAAGTAGAAACATACAGCAGCACTTATCATTTTGTTATTGGCTTCTTTCACCTAACACAATATTTTCAAGTACATATATGTTATAGCTTGTGTCAGAATTTCCTTTCTCATTTAGGCTCAATGTATATACATATCTATCACATTTTGGTTGTCTATACATCCATGGACATTTAAGTTCCTTCCATATTTTAGCTAGTGTGAATAATGCTTCCATGAGTACAAGTATAGAAACATTTCTTTGAGATGCTATTTTCAATTTTTTAGTAGATGCAGTACTCAAATGGAATTTCTGAATCATATGGTAATTCTATTTTTAATTTTTGAAGAAATTCTATACTATTTTTTCCCACAGCAGTTATACCGTTTTATATTCCCTCCAAAAGTAAAAAAGAGTTCCGATTTTTCCACATTATTGTCAACACTTACTTTCTGATTTTCAAAAAATAGCCATTCTAATCAGTGTGAAGTGATACCCTACTGTACATTGATTTATATTTCACCAATGACTTGTGATTTTGAGCTTTTTTTTCTTCCATTTTTGGAACATTTGTGTATTTTCTTTGGAGAAATGTCTGTTTAAATCTTCTACCTGTTTTGAACTTTTTGTTGTTGGTAAGAATTATTTTATATATTCAGGATATTAATCCTTTATTAGATATATGATTTGCAAATATTTTACTTCAATTCTGTGATTTGCTTTTTCACTCTATTTGATCATGCTCCTTAATGCAAACTTTTAAAAACTTTACATGAGGTTCAATTTGTTGATTGTTTTGCTTTTGTAGTCTGGGCCTGTTTTGTCATTTCCAAGTAATAACTGTCAAACCCATCATTAAGAAGCTTTTGCACTTTTTTCTCCCAAGACTTATGCTATAAGACTTGCAAAAAGGGTCTTTGAAAAATTTCAGCTATTTTTTAAAATGGTGGTAGGTAAGAATCTAACTTTAGATTTTTGCACAAGATCATTCAGTATTTCCACTAAATATCTGTCCTTTCTGCAGTGAATGGTCTTGGAAGCCTTGCCCAAAATTCTTTGGCCATATATGCAAAAGTTTCTTTTCGTTTCTTTCTCCATTCTATTCTATTAGTACAAATGTCAATCTTACAACAGTGTCACAATGACTAAATTACTGTAGCATTGCAGGAAGTTTCAAAACACGAAATCTAAGTCCTGTATTCATTTGGAGTCCCTTTAATATAAATTTTAAAGTAGAATTTACTATGTCTGCAAAAAAGTCATTGGGATTCTGATTGGAATTTTATTGAACATGCAGATAACATTGAGTGATATTGACATTTTAATATTAAGAAAATGGGACTCATGAATATGGGGTTTGTTTCTGTTTATGTCTTCTTTAGTTTTTTAAGTAGTTTTACAGTTTTCATTGTACAATTTTATCAGGTTGATTAATTACTATGAGTTATTTTTATGAAATTTTTATGGAATTATTTTCTTACTTTTGTAAACAGTCCATTGTTATTATATAGAAATTCAACTGAGTTCTGTGCATTAACTCTGAATCCCACTAAGCTGAATTCACTGCTTAGCTGAAATCGCTCTAGTTTGTTTCATATTAGTATGTTACTCCTGCTTTTTCGTTTTTTGGGGGTTTTTTTTCACTTAGTATTTGGGTGGAATTTTCTTTCCATTCCTCACATCCAATCTATTTGTGTCTTTGCATCTAAAGTGAGTCTTTTGTAGATCACATTTTGTAGACTGCATCTTATAGATTGCATTTTCATAGATTGCATTTTGTAGATTACTTCTGTCTTTTGGTTGAAAAGCTTAGTTCATTTACATTTAATCCATTTATATTTGAAACAGTTGCTCTTAAGGAGTGAGTTACTTCTGTTATTTTCCTATTTGCTGTTTACCTTATAGCTTTATGTGCTTCTTTTCCAGCACTATTCATGTGCTGGAGTAATTCTTTAAATGAAATGTTTAAATTATTTTCTTATTTCCTTTGTTGTGTTTTCTTTGACTATATTTTGTGGTTACCATGAAGACTGTAGTCAACATCTTAAAGTTATAGCACTCTAGTTTGAATTTATGCCAGATTAATTTTAATAACAGAAAAAATTCTAATTTTTTCATTTTTTTTCATTTTTTTCTCTTTTTGATATGCCAATACTATAATTATATAGAGAGCACCAAAAACACAAAGTGAGACTTCTTTCAAGTATATTAATCTTTTAATTTATGTAAAAGACAAAAATTTAAGTTATAAGTTAGAATTACAATAATTCTTGATTTTAAGAGTTAAAAACCGCTATAACAAGAATACTTGCTTTAAAAATAATTCATTATATACCTTTGTTAAGATCTTTATTTCATTATATAGTTTCAAATTACCATCCAGTGCCCTTGCATTTCACCCTGTAGCATTCTCATGAGCATTCCATGTAATGTAGCTTTTGTTTTTCTGAGTATGTCTTAATTTCTTCCTCCTTTTGAAGATTTTTGCTGGATATAGGTTTCTTTGCTGACAATGTTTTGTTATCGTTGCTTCTTTTTTCTTTCACAGTGGTTTTTGCATAGTATTTTTAAAATTTTATCCCTTTGACTATCTCAGCCTACTGTCTCTGGCTTCCAAAATTATGATGAAAATCTGTTTCAGATCTCATTGTGGCTCTTTTAGATGTGATGAATCACTTTCTTTTTCCTCTCACAATCCTTTTTCCTTGGCATTTGCAAAGTTTGATTAAATTATGTCTTATTGAGACCCTAAATTCTCATCTAACTTGGGGTTTTGTTTCATTTTAGCTTAAAGTCATGTCTCTTACCAAATTTGCAAAGGTATTAGCCATTACTAAATCAAATATTCTCTCCACCTGCTTTTCTTACTCTTGTAGGAGCTCCAAGTATTGCTCCTTTTGATGATGTCCCACAAAGATCTTAAGCTCTGTTTCTGTTAGTCATATTTTTTTCTTTTTATTGGATTCAATAATTTCTGTTGTACTATATTTAAGTTTTCTGATTCTCTTGCCTGCTCAAATCTGTCTTTGAGTTGCACTACAGATTTTTTATTTCAATTATTGTATTTTTCAGCTTGAGGATTTCTTTTTTGTCTCTTTTAAAAATATATGTGTATCTCTCATTGGTAACAAAATTTTGTTCATTCATAATTATCCTAAATTCTTCCACAATTTCTTTACAAGAGCTATTTTAAAGTATATTTCCAATACATTTGTTATCAAGTATTTTTAGGAACTGTTTTTGTCAATTTATTATTTTATTTTCAATGGCTATACTTTATGGTTTCTTCATATGCCTTGTCAGGTTTTTTGTTTGACAGTTGAACAACATTCTAATCTGATAACTAATTCTAACCTGATAATCTAATTCTAATATGATAACTCTGAAATTAATTCTCCTTCAGGTTTTGCTGATTTTTACAACTGCTATTTTTATTATGTTGGGGACAAATTAATTTTTGTAGCCTATGTCTAATACCAAATCAGAATAAAGTATAAAGTTAAAAAAAATTCACCTCTACCTTCCCCTGGGTATGTTCTTTCAAGTTTCCCTGCACATGAAATTTTTTTCGTATCATAGTCTTTATTCTCTGCCTCTCACAAAGGAACAAAATGGTGGGGGGGGTGGGAGTGCGGGGGAGAAGGGCTCTGCCTCTCATATCATAGTCTTTATTCTCTGCCTCTCACAAAGGAACAAAATGATGGGGGGGTGGGAGTGCGGGGGAGAAGGGCTCTGCCTCATTAAACTCCTTGGAGGTCACTTCAAGGTCTTTACAATAATGGAGGGAGGTGCAAGAACAATGGTTACTCACTTCATTGTCTGCAACTCTGTGATAAGCAGCAGTCATCATTAGTTAGAACACCAGTCCATAAGATTTGCAGAGCATCATTCTTTTTCCCACCAAAGTCCCAAAGCCATGAGAAGAGACTGGGCTAGACACTACATAGGCAGTACTAGTAGACAGCTTAAATTGACTAAAACTGATCACAATTTCCCATTCATATCTCCTCCTTGAAGTTGCAAGCCTCCAAAAGATTTAGAGTTCTAAAACTGTTACAGTAGATAATTCTACTAGTGTAGTTGTTATCAAGGTGGAGAAACAAATGACTCTACTTGTACTTCCTGTCACAACATTGTTCCAGAACCCGCTCCTCTCTGTGTGCATTTAAATTTGAGAAAAGTTGGTTTTGACTAATTAGAAGCCATATCCATATCTAGCAGCAAACCCTCAAAAATATAGCTAGTAATCAATTATAATGAGTTGAAATGTACTTCAGACATAACTGTAAAGTCAACCACACATGAAATATGTAAAATGTATTTGTTTGATAAGGACAAATTTTCAAACATACTATGTTTAATGAAAAAAATTATTGATATTATTTCTTAGGATATGTTCTAAACAAGATAAATTATTACTTGTTTGCTTTGTTTTATATCATTGTTTACATGATTACAGAATTATTTACCTCCAAACAGATATTTTAAAATATACTTGCTTTGTTGTTTATTTTTTTATAACCCAGGCTGAGCTCCTGTCTCAGTGTCTCCAGAGCTGGGATAGCAAGCATGTACCACCATGCCCAGCTTATATTAGCTTTATTATAGAGAATATAATTTAATATAAAGAAAATAGCTTATGGTAGTGGTGGGGACCCTATGGCATGCATGCCTCAGTGGGCTGTTTGTCATCACTGAAAGCTTTAACAGGTCTGTTATTACATGCATATAGCATTGTACTATCTCATTTTAAGTATGTATAAATATATATGTATATGAATATGTGTGTTTTACTCTCTTGTAATATAAAATGTTTTTTAAAAAATCTGTCTGGGGGAAAATGCCCTGAGTTATACAGTTTTCCACTTGCCATGAAGTAAATAACCTGCCTCTCCATAGAAGATATCATTGTGTCATCACTGTAAGAGGAAAAGGGCAACATACACAATGCCCACCACAGTGTAATATTTTGACAATAACCTTATAATAAATATAAACAACTTAAAAATATTTAGCAAAATATACTTTGAATGTGATAAATTTTGAATGTTTATCTTACTTTTAATATAACTAATTTAATTGGAAAGTATGGAACTTTATGTTTAACAATGGCCATCCTTGACAGTAGTCTCACAGCACTCCTGAAGACCTAACAGTCTGCCACTGGAATGAGCCACTTCAGATTCAAAGTTAAATTGCACCGTAAAATTTGAAACTCACTGTTTAGGCCAATCCCAATACTCCTTACTGCTGACTCAAAATTTATGAGATACAATGCAAATATAATAAATCATTTCAAGATCTTAAGCCTTTTTCTGAACTACCTGAGGGTCTCCGTTAGAAAAAGAGAACTCATATTCTTCCACTCATATTTTTCATAATCAAATTATTCCCCCCCAAAATTGTCAAGTTTATCTTTCTCTTTCCTACTATGAACTTTTTCCTACTATGAATATGAACTCATATTCATCCACTCATATTTTTCATAATCAAATTAATCAGATTATTCCCCCCCCAAAATTGTCAACGTTATCCATCTTTTCCCTACTACCACTGATTACTTGAATTTGGGCACCAAAGGAAAGGCAAGGCTTAAAAACTGTGTGATATTAAAGGTTGGTGCAATTTTGGGTTATTAACTTCAGTGAGAAGACAGGAGTAATAGTAATCTAAATATAGTTAGCATCTGTTAGCTGGATCATGGTCATAACCCTACAAATTGCTTTAATATATACTCTTCTTGTAATGATCATTACTACACTGTAGAATGTGATACATTTTAAAAAGCTAATAGTAAGTGTGTTCTCATTCTCTCTACATACTATCTCAAATATGGAGAAGAAAAGGCATCAAAGGAAACATTTTAATCAGAAAATTAAATTTCAAAGATGACAACTGGAAAGGTCGTATATGAGCTTGTTGTGTGTCACTTCTCTCAACAGATTGTTGAGCATGTTAATAATAAAGCAAGTGAGAATGATTTGTGAACCAAGTCAATTTCCACTTAAGCATCTGCAAAGTATCTTAAACCTTTCCCTCAAGGGAAATCCCATCTTTGCAAAATCATTGCTAATGAGTTGCCCTATTAGATGTATTTTTTTTTTTATTTTTCTGATGTCTATTCCACTTATTTTCTTTGTGGCTCAGTTAGAATTCCATTATTTTCTTTCTACCCTTTTAGCCAAGCAAATTTTTAAGATTCATTAAGGCAGACTCTATTACTTTGCTTATATTCTCCATAACTCCGCCAAAAATCAAACATAAAAATCAGAAACATAGCTCGGGGTGATAGATTTTAAAGTTTATTAGAAAGAACTGCAAGGTTCTGTGCATGAGTCTATACAATTGTCTCCCCCTAAAAACATTAATAATACAGTAATAGACTGCTTTTGTACTGCTTCCTAAATACTAAGTACTACTCTAAGTATTTTACATGATTCCTAAATACTAAGTACTACACTAAGTATTTTACATGATCATGAGAAACGTTAGGTAATAGAAAAACAAAATCCCATGATCAGGTGAGGTAAGGGAAAGACAAGCACGCAGGAAGTTTGTATGTTAAATCTGGGTTCACTCTGCCATTTCACATCAGGTATGTTCAAGTAATAATGGTATATTTCAAATATCTACCAACAAAAATGGTAACATTGATGTATTTCAGTGCTCTTAAGATTATGTAAGACTTAAATCTAAAGCTTTACATGTGGTCTAAAAGTAGCCACTCATCTTTTTCATATCAATTTGAAGCAAAAGTTATAAAAAGGTCAAGTGTAACACCAAATGTGAGAACAGATAAGAGAATAAACTGAGAATATGGTCATTTTGTTTGAGCTTCTTAAAAAGAGAAATGAGACATGTGGCAATTCATTGAAATTTTATTATAAAGACAAGAAGCATCTATAAGATCAAATCTGACAATTTAGAACTGTAGATCATGTCCATGGCAAGTCCTCTCTGCCCTGGTGACCTGAGCAAGAGCGAAGACAAGCTCAGCCTTTGGCTGACCCAACTTTTAAATGTCTGCCATACTTGGGTGTGAGAAGTGAAACTATTCCATTGTAATCTTTAATTTCTAAGTAAAGTGAATGTATATAAAGGGTCTTTCTGAAACATAATTCAAATAATTTATATGAAGAACTCATTCTAGAAACTACAAATGCTTTGTGATTTTTTTTTTCAAAATCTCTTTTCTTTCAGATAAGGATTATTAAGGGAACTGTGACCCGAGGGTGTAGCTTAGTGACAGTGTTGTGGTTTAGATCTACAATGTTCTCCAGATCTCTCATGCACTCAGAAGCAATGCTTTTGGAAAGTTATTGGATATTGAGGGCACTATATTCATCAGTGAATTCATCCCTTGTGGAGAGGGTCACTGAGTACATGATTTAAAAGATGTATCTCCTCCTTCATGGCTTCCTGAAGGTGAGCAGCTTTTCTCTGAGCAGGCTTCTCCACCATGTCTTTCCTGTCTTGGAGGCAGCTGCCTATGGACTCAATCCTGTAAATAGCCTGAAGCAAAATAAACTTCTCTTCTTTTAATTTGTGGAAGTCAAACATTTTTGTCCCAGTGAGGAGAAAATGGCTAAGACAGAGAGCTTGCCAACCACGTATAGTACCTTACATTCAATCCTAAAAACAAACAAAAACAAACCAAAAAATCTGACATATTAAGCACATAATTACAAATCATATAATGTTGTTATTGCAGGGATTTCTTAAAGGAGACAACCAGAAAATGAGACACTAAAAATGTGATTTCTGAGTCTCTATGAAATAGTTATTCCTCTCTTCAGGCAGTAATAAAGTTTATACTATTTTAAATTGCCTTTTTTGTAAGAACAATTAAGAAATTAAAATTGTTCTTTACTGAATCAGATTTGATTTCCCCAACTCAAATTTTCATGACGTTACAATTAAGAAAACAATATAATCCAACCCAATTCCAGAAAAAAATGTATGTGTAATTTAAATGCCAACAGTAGCTTGATCTTATCAATTGAATGAATATAATCAGGATTTATCTAACATAGAGTAGGACAAGGCAACACAGTGAAAGTTCTTTAAGCACAGGGGCTTGAATTCTGATGATTTTCACTTAAAAGTTCAACTTTATTGATTATTAGTTGAATGAACTTCAGTTACCTAAAATTTTCTAACTTCTACTTCTGGACAGCTGACATAAACATGAATGGAAAAATTGACCGAAAGGATCCTTGTAGGAAATAAGTGGTCTAATTGATATGAGCTATGGTATGCAATACATGAAGTTCAAATGTTATAATATAAACTCAGTGCCCTGCTGTTCATTCATGTTTTGGTCACAGTCAGTGTATCACAAGAAAATTTTTATATTTACATTGACATTGTGGGCCAATCTGTTCAATTCTTCCTTTGGTTGTATGAATAAAATACTAATTTAAAGCATCCATGTAATTCTTCAAAGAAAATATTCTCAATAACCACACATAAGTGTAGGAGGCAGACAAAGCATCCACACAAGTTATTCTAGAGGAACTTTCTAGTTGTTCCAACTTTTAATTCCTTTTTCATTTCATTCTTAAGGTAAAAAAAGAAAGCATTTAAATATTAAGAAAGATGAAGATACTTTAAAAAGTGGAAAATCAGTCTTACTTTGACTGTATTTTTAATTTTGCTTGAAATGTTCATAAAAAGAATAAATATACTGTCTCTGTTCCTGATGCTATAAACAAAAATATCTTATATGAGGTAATTAATGAAAAAAACAAATTTATTTTTCACATTTCTAGGACCTAGGAATTCCAGAATTTCAGTCCTAGCCGATTCCATGTCTGCTCCCTGGATGCTTCATAGATGATGGTGTCTTTTAGTTTTATCCTCAGGTGGCAGAAGCTACGAGGAGGGTGAAGAGTCCCTTGTGCCTTTTCCAGTAAGACCCATTAATGCCATTCATGAGGACTCTCCCTCTGGGAATTACTCATTTTGTGATGGCCCTATTTCACAGTATAATCACACTAATGATAAAATTTCCACATGGGAATTTGGAAGATACATATATTCAAATATACTTTTTCAAGTATACTTTATTATAATCATCTAAAACACTGTTCGGTAACTGAGATTAAACAGTAAGATGCAGTAGCTCCAAGTGATAAAATATAACATCACCTGAAGGGAAAGTGAACAATTTAATAAAGATGTGACTAGATTTTTTTTTCTTCCTTCTTTTCAATAAGGTTATTTCTTTCCATCATGAAGGACATTTCTCACAATGACCTTTGTGAAAGAGCAATTCAGTGACATTGCGTGTGGAAATCTGCAGCTTCTAAGTCAGTCATAGGTTTTGCTGCAAGGCAGAAAAGCACATTGCTCCCAATCAGAACCCAGTGTGCTGACTTTAGGGGCTCACTGTACTATAAATACAGCTCCATCCCTTGCTGTGAGCTTTTATTTTAAAAAATAAGATGCTAAGGTATCCAAAAGGAAGCAATAAATGTGGTGATCAAATATGGAAATATTTAGCACACATTAAGAAATCTGTGTGTTATGTATAAGTATCTTGAGCAGGATTGTCTAGAAAACAAAAGCTATTATTTAGTTCTCAATAAGCTATGTAACTTGTTTCTATAACTATTAGCTATTAACATGCCTTTCATTTAAAAAAAAATAGTGGCACTACACTTCTGTAGCAGTAGGCCCTTGGATGTATGGAAATTATTCAGTGATTTCTTCTTGTTAGTCTAGTGGCAAACTAGATGAGAGCCATACATTCTGGAGGTGGGAAAAAAAATTGAATGAAAGGGTGAGTCACATGCCTAGCACAGAAAGGAGTAAAGGTAACTGACCTCCTCCGGGCCTCATTAATATCAGACCTCCTTATTGAGTTAATTGATACTTTATTACCATTACTCTTGTTTATTCTTCTGAGAAAAAAATGTGAAATGAAAAGGCACAAAATAATATTCATTTGGTTTATTCCTTCAGTTAGGGCCTTCCCTTGGCATGATTTTTGATAACTCAAATACTTCTTAGCAACACTGTTGAGTTATAATAAATTCCAGTAGGAAAAATTAATAAAGAACAGGCATATTGCATGAGAAATCTCAAAGATTCATCTTACATCTTCAAGTTATTATTTCCACATATTCAAACCCCTGTATTATAAACTGTTGGCTGGAGATTCTTTGTTTTGTTCTGTCAGCCAGAGCTCTGATATGATGACAGATGACTGGCAGGGTTGTGGTACTTAGAGATGATGGGAGCAGAGGCCATTCTGTTGTAAAGATAATGATGGGATTAAAAAGTTGGCTTTGAAACCAAAATTCCATTTTGTGTAGTTTGTCAAAAATTTGTTTTCCACAATGGAAACAATCAAGTAAGCAAGTTAATTCATATACTTCATGAACTTGCTACAATATATATGCATAGATAAAATCTACAGTATGTAGTATGAGAGCAACATATTCATTTAATCATTTGTTTAAAATATACATATTAAGATCTTTATAGTGGCATATGCATGTAACCTTAAGTTCTCAGGAAGCTGAGGCAGGAGGATTATAAATTCACAGACAGCCTGAGCAACCACAGAGACCCTGTCTCAAAAAGGAAAAAAAAAAGAAGAAGAAGCTAAAGCTGAAATGACTTTTTTAAAAAACTACAGAAAGAGAGAGAGAGAGGGAGAGAGAGACAGATAGAGACAGAGAGAGGGACACACACACACTCCAAGAAAAGAAAACTTGCACAAATATTTTAATACTAAATTTATTGAGACATCATGAGAGTAATACAAGTTACCTTTGGTCTCTACAAGAGTTGCAAGAGTTGATCAAAGTGGTGGCCATTAATTTCTAGACATTAGTACCACAAAATAGTGCTTGGATAACCTTGATCATTGATATTGCTGCACATATATTTTCAATTTCTTCTCTAAGAGTTGCCAGTGTAGTGGGTTTTCTGTGAAATACAACATCCTCTAAGGTCCCCAGTATGAGGGTAACACCATCTGCTGAAAAAACATCATACTATTTTTTCACTTCCTGAAGTATGTATGCATTTTTTTGCCTGAGTCTGTATAATATATACATATATGCAGTGGACAAACAACTAAATAAACACATACATTATATGTTAGTAACAAGAATTTGGAAGAAGTCTAAAACATAGTGAGAAGGTAGAAAGAAACAGGTAATGATGCTATCAATTGTTCAGCAGAAGATTCCACAAAGATCATAAAATTGTGAAATAACTTATTTTTTTATTTAAAGAAAAAAATAAAACAAAGAGGGTAGAAATAATACATAATTTCAAAAAACAGTAAGAAATCACTAATTGATAATTGCATATTTTCCTCTTAGAAGTAGCCTGTTCACCTATCCAATAAAAACTTAATAATATGGTCATGAATCTTGCACACTTAAATATATATGCAGTTATATCCTTTAGAATATTTTCTTTTCCTCTCTTTTTTTACAATAACTATAATCAATCCTCATAAACTTTTTAGAAGTTCTATAGATACATGAGTCTCTACATGTATATCTATCCTTTCTCAATTAGAGGGAAAAACAAATCAAAACAAGACAAAACAAATTCCTAGAAAACATGAAACAAAAAAGACTTATAAAACCACAATATTAGGTGATCTACAGTAATTACTATGATGTCTCTTGTTATTTTCAATAGAGTTGTCTATATCATCAGGCATAGTTCATTGAACATAACAACATTAATAAAAACAAAACATTGGAGACATTATAGGACTTCAAAAGAAGTTAATAATCAAACCAAAATGGGTATCCTATTAAATATTGTCATCTTCAGAGTAGTTACCTCTGTTCTCAGACTTGATACTATCAAGCATACCAGATTAGAGTAAAATCAGTCAAGACAAAACAGCGATCTAAGAAACCAGATTCAAATAAACTCAGTCATAGTAAGACAGTGTAAGTAATACAGAGCTTCAGTTTAAGTTAATAGGAAATTAAGGATAGTTACCATAGTATATCCTGCTATTTTTGGGGATAGCTGTCTGTGCTTTCAAATCTAGTATGAGTAGACAGACTGGAACTGAATAAAATCAAACTAAACAGAGCAATAAGAATAATGTGGCTTTTAAATCCTGATACACTATTAATAATGTCCTCTGCCTTTCTTTTTTAGACAATTCCTCCCCTTTCACTTTTTCAGGGTGCTTTGTACATTTCAGGTTCTACTAGCTCCTTTAGTTTTTTGATTAGGGGGGCAACCTGCTATCTACATAAGTGTTTCTGAACCTTTTTACCCCTGAGCTTGATCATGAGCTGTATTTGTTTACTTACTAAAGCCTCAAGGTTTTTCTCCCTTATAATTGAGTAGTTCTCCACTGTACAAAAGTGTCATGGGTTTCCAACCTATCTGCAGCTGCTGCATGAGCTATCCCTATTTCTGTCTGGTTTCCTGTCACATAGAGCATTGTTTTCTCACCTTTGACTTTTGTTCATTAATCCTCTCTCAGGTTGATTGTATTTCTTATTCAGAGCATCTGGATGGACCCTATCTCCTGATCAGTTACTCTGCCTTTGTTTCTTTTTGTTAGTGTATCCAGGCCATCTGTGTTAGATATTATAGCCAATCTTCTCTGCCTCATCTCTGCTATGCTATTTTTCTGTCATTGTTGTTTACTTTTCTCCTTTATTCTACTGTCTGCCCTGTTCATTGAAGCCTTTCTGCCATTGCTCCTGGAATCCCGGTGATTTTCTTCTTTCTCTCTAGAATGTCCTTCAGTATTTTTTTGTAGGGTTGGATTGGTGATCACGAACTCCCCCAGTTCCTCTTTGTCATGGAAACATCTTGTTTCTTCATTCATTTTGAGCAATAGTTTTGCAGGGTACATCAATCTGGGTTGGAGGTTATTTTCTTTCAGGGCTTGGAATACTTTGTTCCAAGTTCTTCTTGATTTGATAGTTTGTGTCAAGAAGTCTATTATGATTTTGATGCGTTTTCCTTTATAGGTGATCTGTTTCTTTCCTCTGACAGCTTTTAATATTCTGTTCTTGTAATGAATTTTTGGAATTTTGATTATTATATTTCTGGGTGTAGATCTGTTTTGGTTGTAGCTGGCTGGAATTCTCTATGCCTTATATATCTGAATATCATTTCCTTTTCATATGCTTGGGAAGTTTTCCTTAATTATTTCTGTGAATAGCCTTTGTATTTCATTTGTATTTTCCCCTGCTTCTTTGCTCACATTTTTTATTCTTAAGTTATACATCTTCTTGTCATCTTCTAGCCTTTGTATTATTACTTCCTGGTTCCTTGTTATTTTTAAGAGATCTTTCCTTTCATGATTACACATTGCAAGTCTGTCTTTAGTTTCTGTCAACAAATTTTTCCAGCTTTCAATGGAGTTTTTGATTTCTTGGTATTCTTTTTGGATCTGTTTCATGTATTCTAGATTTTGTTTATATTCTTCACCAAAGGTTTCTCTCTTTTTTCTGGGGTCCTCCATTCTTCCATCTGTGTCTTCTTGAAAAGTGCTTAGCATTTCTTTTGTTAATCTTCTTATATATTGCTTCACTTGAGTTAGAATTTCAGACTTAAGTTCGTCAGTGAGGTCACAGAAGTATTTCTTTATTTCCGTTGAGGCTGTGTCCAATACTGCATATTTGCTGCCCTCAATTTCTTCTGTATTTACCTCTCCTGGACTTATTTCCCCTCGGCCAGTGGCTGGAGGCTTTTTCTTGTTTCTTTCTCTTGTCATGTTTCTGGTTTCTTTGAGACAGGTGTATGCTGGAGGACTCAGGTCCTTTCCATATTGCTTACAGTTTTCTGAAGCGTATTGGCAAGGAGACTGCTGACCTCTCCAGTTTGCTGTTGATCTGTGAGGTGCATGCAGAGGCAATGTAGGCTGGCCCCTCCCTTCTAAGACAGTCAACCAGTGGGTACCTTTAACACATTACTCTGTGCCCTATGGATGTCACAAGTTCAGGACAGTTTTGTCCCTGGCTATTGGGTCTCAACCAGGGGCGTGGCCCAGCCCAAGCAGATCCCACCAGTCCACTTTCAGCCAGGCGCAGCGGACTGACGCCACTGCGATTGTCAGTTTAAGCCTGTACTGACAAACTTCAATATGTCGTCTAGCTGGTCACCCAGTTCCCAGCACTCACCACGGGTCAGTGCAGCTCACCTCACCCGTTCCACTCCCTGTTGTGGCACCTCCTCCTTCCAAGGGTCTTGGGCTCACCAAGCCCCAATCTCTGCAGGACCACAACCTCAGCTTGATCGTGAGTCGCTGGACTCTTAAGATGCGCCCAGCCCAGCATGGGACCAGGTCTGATGGGAGCATGCCCAGCTCCAGTCCTCCATCCATGCTTTTTTTCCTCTTTCTTTCTTTCTTTCTTTCTTTCTTTCTTTCTTTCTTTCTTTTTTTCTTTCTCTTTTTCCTGTTTCTTCCTGGTTTGTGAGAATTCCTCTCCTTTTGTCTGGTCTTCTCCATGGTGTTAAATTCTAGCATCTGAGTTGTTTTTCTCAGAGAGGCTCTCTATCATGCTACCTATCAATCCCTCCAAAAATTATCTTTTTGAAGTGATACCAATTTGGAAGAAATTCCCTTGAGACTAATTTTCAGTCTCTGAATAACTGGGATAATATAGAACAGGTTCTTATGACTTCCAGTCTATGACAAAAAATTTTTCAAAAGAAATCAATTTTGAGAGAGGGTTCTTAGGATAAATCTAATCAAGACTGGACAGAGCATTAAAAGAAAAAAATATTTCTAGACTATTCTTAACTAATTAATCATAAATGTAGAAACTCTCACCCAAAATATCACAAACCACATTTAGTGATATGTAAAATGAATAGTACTTAATAATAAAATCAAATTTATTCCAATTCTGTGAATTTCAAAAATCAGTGTAACTGACCACATGTACAAAATAAAATAAGAAATGGATGTTCATCTATATAAATACAGTAAAGGAATTGGTTCAAAATTAACAATTCTTTATTTAATAACAAATCTTTGGATAGTGGTAACAATGGATTTCTTCAATCTGACAAAGTTTCTGGCATTACATTTATTACGGATGACTTGAAACTTACAGTATATTAACAAGGCAAGGATAGGAACAAGGCAAGGATCCCACTACTGGCACTTTTGTATAACATCATACTGAAGGAAAAGCCTTCTTTTCATCTCTGGGCTGTCTTACTGATTAATTCCACCAGCAATCATAGAACAGCTTTATGGTCAACCCTATCATAGACTAAGAGATCATCCATTTTTCCAGATGATACTCATAATCACACCAGGCAGTGCCAAGCCATTTCACTGCACTTCAAGAGTTCATCAATATTGGGATCCAAGCCATTGAAGTTGGAGATTGATCGTATGTGTGGGGCTGAAGTATGTCCAGCCCAGAAAAAGCAGAGAAACCAAAACAAACTATGTAAACAAGTTGTTCCAGCACTGAGAAGGCAGGGGGCCCCGACCTGCCAGGGAAACAAGTTGCTAGGCAGTGGGGTTGGAATTGATACTTTTCTTTGGAGGGTATAAATAAAGGTGCTACAGTGGTTAAGCAGTTCCTTCCTCTCATCAGGAGGATAAAGGCTCCACCTGAGCCCAGCTTTGTCTTTTCTTTATTTTTCTCATCCTCTCACGGTCCTTAACCTGAAGAACCTCAAAAGCCACATTTGGGTCACAGTACATCAAAAGAGAAAGAGTCATTCTCCTAAAGAAATAACCAAAGCTTCATTTATATAGCAACTCTGTACCTTTATGATGCTCCACATCATTTTCTACAAGTGAAAAACTATAATTCTTGGCATTATTTGCTATACTTTTTTTCAAAACTTTTAATGTAATTATATATATATATATATATATATATATATATATATATATATATATATTTAGTTTAATACGTGAGAGTAATAAAGCTTATTCAGAAGTTTCTTGTTGCTTAAATGACATAATATATGTTACATTTGGATTAATAACTTTATATTAGGAGATATGTAAACAAGAAACTTCCAAATGTTATTCCTTTCATAATATTAGAACAATCACGGTAAGCTGACTTAGTTCTGCAATGCACCTTTCACCTTAATTTTTAAAATTAAATGCATTGTTGTTGTTATTTATGATCATGGTGTGGTGCAAAGGATGAGGAATTACTCAGATTTTTGTCCAGTTTAAACTCCAAGAGGGCCCAGAGGGGCTGACTTGCCAAGATGTTTTAGCACACTGTCCCAGGAAAATAGCCTCAGACTGAAATTCTTTGGATTTTTATTGATAGAACCAGGAAGCAAGGATGAAAGACAAAAGAAGGACATTTGTGCAGGCATTCATACAGGATACAGAAGGGACAGTGTGGTCTGCTATATGACTGACCTAGGACTAATGTAAGTAATTAATCAGAATATGGACCACACAAGAGCCAGAGCATGCATTCTTTTAAGGCAATATGTTTTGATCCTTCGTGGACTGTGGCCCTGCAGGGATATCTTTATCTTTAACTATGCATTCCTGGAGGTTTGAGGCTTATGACTCTAAAAGTCCCTTTATCTCTGCATACCCATCACATATACACAGCTGCCCAAAGTCCCCTGCACTAGGATGTTTGTGACTCCTTGTACAATGCAGGATTTTTATTTGAAACAGCACTAGTCCTACAGTGACTGTGTGTTGTTATCTGGATTATATCTATTTTTATGTAAACTCTTTGGTTTTCAGCTAGAACAAAAATGAGACATTTATCAGGATGCCAATGAATTTTGTTTTGGTGAAGGATTCAGTTCAGCTTTTTGTTTAAACAAATGCATGGGACCCAGTTTTCCAAAAGCAGATAAATCATTAACAACTATTAAAAAAACCAATCTCAAAGGATTAGAAAAGCAGATAACTTGATTGTATGTGAAGACAAATAATATTAATCTACAGAAAAAGAAACTGTTAGATTGGTATACTTACCAAGATTTCTGATCTTGCAGTCAACATATTAAAAAAATGAATTGTATTTCTCTATAATACCAGGGCAGTTATCTGAAAAGGTGAGTGCAAACCATATATTTACAAAAGACATACATAAGAGTTTCTGCTATGCTTTGGGTTAAATTTTGTCTCCATGAAAAAGAAAATATTGAACTTCTAATCCCTGGTATTTCAGAATGTCAACTTATTTGGAAATAGGATCTTACATAGACAATAAAATGAAAATGAGATCATCAGAGTGGGTCTGATCTAGTAAGCCTGAGATGGACACAGAGAAAGGACAATTTGAGAACACAGCCATGGAACTGAAGAGCCATGCATGTTCTCACCAAAAAAAGTCAAAGATTTCCACAGACCACTGGAAACTAGAGACAGGAAGGAGTGCTCATAAATCTCACATGATGTGAGGCCTTTCTGACACCTTAATTTCAGACATACATTTCTGAAAATAGAAAATTCTCCACCTAGTCACCTAGTTTTGAGTGCTTTACTATGGCAGAGTTAGGAAACTGATGCAGTTCCTATTAACATTATTTGTTGCATCTAAAATATTTAGAAGTCAATAGAAATTGAATAATAATTATCTCTTTAGAAGGAAGAGTGAAATAGTGATTTGAGAAGATACAAGAAGCTCATTTGTGGCACTGCTATTCTCCAAATAGATTTAAGCAATCATTCTAAAACTAAGAGAATTGTTGCTGCCAAAAATGTAACATGAACTAGTTACTTGTATCCCAAAAAGCAGGTAATGTAGTGGATAAAATTGTGGACTCTAGAGACAATTTACTAAAATATAAAAATTCCAACCAATTGCAGTGTATCCTTACCACTAGCTAGCTAAGTAGAAATCTAGGAATCTCACTTCTCCATGCCTCAGTTACTCATCCATAAAATGAAAATAACACTCTTTTTATGAGTTTTTTATGCATAAATAAACTAATGTTTATAAAACATTTAGAATAGTGCCTAACATATTTAGTATGTACTTAATAAGTAGTATCCAGGAAAAACCAAGTGTATTTGAGGTATTGTCTTAGTTACTTTTTACTTGTCACTGAGACAAAATACCTGATGCCCAAAGTTAGGGAAGAAAAGGTTTATTTCTTACAGTTCTTTGAGGTTTCATTCCATACTCAATTGGCTCCAAGGCAGCGTTACATGGCAGCCATTCGTGGCCACTGCAAACAGCAAGGTGTGAGCCAGCGAGTGTGAGAGAGAGAGAGAGAGAGAGAGAGAGAGAGACATCTTTCCGCCATTACATCATATACTGGCTCCACCCCTAAGTGGGTGTAGCACTCACACCACCAATCCAAGCACTAGACAACAAACCAATCACAAACTCTAGATTTTGTCTAGTCCACAATTGCATGAGGCTTGGGAGCCACTGACATAAACCATGACAAGTAAAGAATTTTGAGATGTTACATTTAGTATTAAAATGTTTTCCTTTGTTAACATTAACAGGAGTACACTGGTACACTTAAGCAAGACGTGTCAGATGGGTCTGTGATAACACATTCTAACTATTAATAAAATTCATGTTAAATTACTAGAGATAGTGCTAACAAGTAGATCTAACAATACTTAGCCCAAGGATAGAGCATTTTGTCCAGCATGTGTGAGGCCCTTAGTTCAATCACCAGTACTAAAAATATAGAACAGATTATGATTGTCATTGGTCTCTGAGCACTCAGTTTGTCCTTTTGTCCACTTTTAAATATAAGCTTGCATCACAATAGCTTTTCCCTGAATCATACTCCTCATATATATTCATAAATTCTAGTATCAAAAGCTCAGCAGTGTTTCTTTCTGACTTTAACGTCTGTGTTTCCCTATCTGATTCTTGAGGGAGTGCATTTGATGCCTTTAATTTAATTATTCCGTGGAAATTGACTAAGTTCACTGATAAATCATCCTCAAGAATGATCCCAATAATCATTTCTATTGTCAGGAAATCATTTTAGAAAATGCTAAAAGTCTGTTAACTCATATTTCTCAGTTCCAGTAATTAAATATTGAAGAAAAATATTTTCTCTTTCCCCTTTCTTTACTTGTGAAATTTCTTTTAGGCTCAGGATCCTAACTTTCAATTCTAAACAATAATATGCAGATAGCTTTGTAATCCAATGCAGTGCATTAGAATATTGCAAAGATTTGGCTTTTAAATAATATTTTGAGAAGGGCTGTATGGTTATTTTAATAGCTACAATAAATATTAAGTGTTCTTCCTTTTTCTTTTGTGTGACATTGATGTCAAAATTGCAGTTGGAAGGAGCTATACTGAGACAGAAGGTGCTGGAACTTAACTTTAGAGTTGAGATGGGCTCTAACCCGTAATCTCTATAGCACATTCCTACCCTACTACACAGTATTATGATCCACTCAATCCATGTTGGAGACTTTACCATGTTGCTTTAGGTTATCCTCACCATTCTTACAACTTTACCTTATGAGATTAGTAGCTTCTGGAACCTTATTTATGTATAAAGAATTTTGAAAACCATTGAGGAAATAAAAAAATTAAAAACAAATCATGTACCTACTTCAAAGCTTGATCAATTTAAAATTATTATTATTATCAAGCATTCAGGGACTCCATTCTAATTATTCTACATAGGAAATAGGTTTTGTGGCTTTTGGACACTTGATATTTTGTTATCTTTTGTGCAGGGATAAAGGAAAATGGACTGATTGAAGAGATTCATTATAATGTAGTTTCAGCTCCTTGATCCTGCCCAATGGGGAAAAGTGAAGACAAATCTGCTACAAATAGATAAGCAGAATACTGGATAAACAAAATAGAAGACCATTTCTTCTTTAGGATTCTCTCCTGAAAAGACCCTTGGAGATTGTTATTTCTGTACAGGACCTGAAAATCAATCAGTACATATTAAGTATGTGCACTTTGAAAATAGAAATTGATACCTGATTTATTTATACTACATAAATAAAAACAAGTCTGGGTGGAAGGAAACATTTTTATGCACAAACCATCCTTTCATAAGTGAAATATTTTTATTCTTTCAAAGTAAGCTGAAAAGTAAAAAGAAAATCTATACACCTAACCCAATCTTCTAAATTACTCCCATTGAAAATGAAAGATGGCTTTTGGAGTTGACTGTTTAAGAGAACAGATGTAGAAACTGAAATTTGGCAGTCTCTGTCAGTAGCTAATGAGCTTTGGGGAAACACAACTGATACAGACGTTGGGAGATCACTATCAAAGCTAAGGGGATCTAACACCTACAGCGCACCATCTTCAAAGTGGCACATGGAGTTGACTAAAGCAGCTTTTCCAAATTACTGGTAGGATTATGTAACATTTCAAAAACCTATCTAATGTGATATTTTTCAATATACATAGAATGGACTTTCCCATCACATACACATATTCCTTCAAAGTAAGAATAAAAGTTCACAGTGCCTTAAATTCTTGATGCCTGTCTTACATGTCCATAAAATTATGTATAGATTTTCTCTTATGATTGTTACCCTGCCAAACCCATGGAAATTATCCAGTTCAAGGGTTCTCAGTAAGAAATCCAGAGAATTTGGTCAGGTACTAGGAGAACAGAGGGAGAATATGACCCACTGTAGTAGGAGAAAGTGCTAGAGACCATGAATATACAAGTTTCTTATACTTTGTAGTAAGGAATTCCCTTTCTGTGATTGGTTCCCTTATGATTTTGCAGTTCACTTCTTTGCTAAGAATGGCTATATACTAACTAATTTACTAGCTAATTTGAGCATGTTGGTCGTAAATATAATTAGTACACGGTTGCCTTTGGGTTTTTTTTTTTTTTTTTGTACATCTGGATGTAGGTTTTACAGGGATATACAAATTAGACATTTTCTCCCTATGTGTTGGCACTGAAAAGATGCTACTATGGGACTTCAAGGCAAAATTCATGCATAAACATTTTCATTTACTCAGCTCTGCTATATCAATGTGTGTGCTTGAAAGGATATAAAATTCAAGTGGATGTGGAAGATATTGACAAGAAAGAGCAGGAATCCCAGTGCAAAAGACTGTAGCTCCAATTTTATCGGACCTTTCTAAGCTCCCTAACACTCCACATCCTCCAATTTAGCAGTCTCATTTAGTGTTTCTTATAGAACCCCATCTCACTGCGGGCTCTCTACCTTGTTTCTGGAAGATCTTTCTTGGTGATTCATAGCCTCCAGTGATTTCCATTAAACTTTAGCATAAAGTTCAAATGTCTGATCACAGTCTAAAAGATCCAGCAAAAATTCATGCCTATCCAGCAGACTCTCATTGTTGTCTAAAAAACACCAGGTATCCTTTCTCTTCTCTGAAGGTCTCAGAACTTTTGCCTTGTGCTTCCCTCTGCTTGTCGAGTGAGTCCTCACTCTTCATTTTTGTGACTGAAATGTGCTCTTTTGTTTGGCAGCATCAAAGGAACAGAACTGTCAAATGTTAAGTGAAACATGGTGAAAAACTGCAACCACCTGGAGAGGCATTGGCGCTTCCATTTGTCTGAAATTCTTTATGACAAATTGTCATACCCATGTGGGAGTGATCTGAATTCCTACAATTCTTTTAACAGTAGGAGAATTTATTGGAAAAAGGAATGGGGAATAAGAATGGAAACTAGGAATAATTCCTGAGAGACAAGAGGGGACCCTAATAGTTTGCCAACATGCCCACTTCTTAAAGGCCATTTAACAGAGCCTAAATTCCTGTATGTTTTTATGAGAAAGTGAAGGTATCTTAAGTCATTCTATATAGAAAATCAGAACTGCACAAACCAAATGTAACCTCAATTTGGGTAATTAATTTACATAATTAATATGAAATCTGTGTTAAACACATTTTGTGTTCTGTAACCTGCAGTTAAGTTCATCTTAAGACTTAAAATCTATTTACAGAATTAAAAATTCACATGTTCAAATTATATGAATTCATTCTTTCAATCAATAAACATTTATTGAGCAATTACTGTGTATATATGTGTATTTCTAAAAATTGTCATGGATCATTTTCAGTTTTTTTGCTACTGGATATCAAATTCATGACCTTGTGCTTGCCTGGCAGGTTCTTGTGTTGCTGAGCTATATCCCCAGCCCTGAGTTTTTATGTATATCCCTTGAAAATCCATCACCTGAAAGAGTAAATACATTAACCTGTAAAGATGTTTTGTTCTCTTTTACGCTTTACCCAACAGTGTTTTCTGCACCATCACTGGACTGGGCACTGAGAATACGAAGTTGCTGATTTCAGTGAGCTCCCACTCTGGCTGAAACTGACTTGAAAAGTTCTCAGTATACTATTTACAGAGTAACACCAGCATGATAAAGTTACAGGGTAATCACTTAATTGTGAGAGAGGTGGCAGTGATTCATTTAGGCGGTTTACCTGGAACATCTAAGAATATTTTAATTTTGAAGAGAAGAATAAAACCTGTTAATAATAGTGTCTTCAGTTTTTCCCTGACACCTGGAACTAAAGGTGGCTTCTTTAGTTCTTTTCCTTCTGCCACTCTCTTAGCAAGATTCTTCCTTTGCCTGATGGTCATTAATGATGACAGAGTAGCAAAGTGTCTATGTGAGTAAACCAGGCATGGGAGAAATTTAGAAGGAAGATGAATAAGGGTTGCCTCTGAATATGTGGAAAATAAATAGAAACAAAACATAGAGACTTTTGAATAGTTATCTCTTTTGGACATCCTATCCCATTTATGATTTCAAGAATTTAATATCCTGAAGAGATATACAATAATGTAGAGAAATACACCCATTACTTTGAGTTCTGTGACTTAATCATATAGTACACTGAAAAGTACGTGGAAATTTACCATGAAGACAAAGATATGGCACCTAACCAGAAAAAAAGAATAGTTTAATAGCCACAGTCAGTTTTTGGACAACCAAAAGTATTGAGCATATCTATAATGTCACTGGACATCCTTAAGAACATTTATTATTTTTATCATCTGGAGTTCAGAAAATAGCATCTCTTGTCAACTAGGTTTGCTTCAAGTTACATTTCAATTTGGAGGCTACAGCCAAAAATCCCTTATATATCTTTTGGTTAATCTTATACAAATTTTATTCTTCTTCAAAAATGAACCACCTATAGTGATTCAAATGTTTAAAAAGGCACTTCCAAGAATAGATGTCAAACACCATGAATTGAACTTTTTTCTCATTAGTTGATTAAAAAGCAGAGAAAAGCTCTTGGTGTTCACACATTTAACATTTGAGATTTTTGCCTAAGGAGCTCTAATAGTCCGTCACATGAGAACTTAGGGTTTTCCCAAAGTGCCACGTTGAACATATACTCAGGGATAACTGTTCCCTCAACTATTTCATAAGCCTGACCAACCATTGTTTCTCTAATTGTAATTTTGTAAACATTTCATCTGAGGAATCAAATACAACAGAAGTATAAGAGATCCATAGACTTAGGGTGTGTAACTTCTACAACTGTCAAGGATTTCTTTTACTCAAAAAGTATATAAGGAGTTTCAAAAGATCTTTGTCCTAGTTTTAAAAATCATTAGTGTCCCCCACTTAAAGGAAAAATAAAAGATCCCAGAAAATTATGTAATTTCTAAAATGTTGGCATAAGATATATTTTGAGTAAAATCAGAGGGTTTAGGCAGTATAAGGAAACTAAACAATTATAAAATATAGTTCTGAAGAAATGTTCGTATCCAGGGTCCTGTTAGAATATCCTATGGCAATAGTTCACAGATTCTCTACTGAAGCAACAGAAAAGGCTACAGGATAAATTTAAGCAGCATCCAAAAGAGATTTACTGTATTTGCTTTAGACATTTTTTAGAACGTCTTGAATTGTTTTTATGCTTGAAAATAGGAGAAATTAAGAAACACAAATCTGTGAAAGGGTTTCCTCTTCTTAGGTTTGAAGCTAGTGTTGACTCTATAGTTCACGCTGCTTGTGCATCTTCACTTGGGGAGACACGTGAGTGTGATTTCCAAATTCTTTTTTGGAGAAAGAGAAAGTTTCCTGATTTATATTTCAGGAAACAAGAGAACATTGGTGATATCCTTCAGGCTACAATGAGATGATGGAGATGATGGGCGAGCCTTAGGTGTTGTACTGGTAGTTTTTGTTGCTTTGAATCCTCTAGCTCTTGTTTAGCTGTGTATTTTAGTGCTCTTTTAGATCTAGACCTGGGGACGAGTCTATCTGATGTACTTGTGAGATTCTGAGTGTACTTGCAGTGAGGCACATAGAGACCACCAGAATCATCTTCAGAACTGCTGGATTCATAGATGCTCACTTCAGACTTACTGTTGTTATCTTCTCTATTAGAATCAGTGTTTGTTTTTTATCAGAAAAGAGTTAGATGAGCACCCTCTTCCAAATTAAAATTGTAAGCATCAGTGAAACTGACAGCTTCATACAGTTTTTGAGAGCATTTTTTTTGATTTTCATTTTTGTTCCCTTAATACTTTGACATAGACTTAGATTTTCTTCTGTTAGCTCTCCCTTTCTTTTTTTCTTAGTCGTATATCTCTATGCTTACTATTTTTTTTCAGATTTAGATTCTAAAATGACCTCTTTCATTTTGGTAAACTTTCCTGGTCGAATCAGACTTAATGATAACTTAATTTTGTCTCTGTTCCACTGGCATTTTTTCCTTCATTTTATGGTATGTGCATGTTTACTATTAGGTCTGCATATCTGATTCTTTCCAGTTCTAAAGACTGCCCATCCAAGTGACTGGTTTCAAAATCATCCAAGGTATCAGACTAACTTAGAGTATTAACATGTTCCTTTATGTGGCAATGGAGTAAGATGGTTCTAGGTAAGACATTAGCAGTAGACTTAGCTGAATAAAGATCAGATCCCACTGTTTTAGGATAAGGAAGAATTTGCCCTTCTAGGTGGAAAGATTCTCTATGTCATCATCTGAGAAAGTCAGTTTCTTGAAAAAGAACTTGGAGTAAATACTTTGCAAATAAATCCCTGGGGTGGTCATCATTGTGGGAGTCCATTCCTGAAAGACTTACCTCCTGGTGCTGAGCAGTGTCTTCTGTTTGTTGTGAAGTTTTTCTTTCAGTGCATATAACTGACATACAAGGTAGTAAAATTCTTTTCTTAGCTGTAGAATGATATCTTGGGCTTCTCTTACTTTGGGTTTTTCATTTTCCAAAGCTACAACTAACATTCTGCTGTTGCCTTGGTAATTTTTCAGCAGTGTACAAGTGTTGGTTGGCACTGTGCAGGTATATCGGATCTGAGTTTGCCAATCTGCCAAGTTTTTATTCATTCTCGCTTTCATTCGCTTCTTTATGTCTTGAAGACTATCTTGAAAGGACTTTTTCTGGCACACACACATGCACACACACACACATACACAAGCATAACAAACAAAAACCAAAGAAGGAAATTAAAGAGAAGTAAGCAAGAACAAAACAAAACAAAGAAAAATCAAAGGGGTCACCACATGTGAAGAGTAGAAAAGAAATAACAGTTTCAGAAAGCTTCTCTTAAACAATATTGTTCTGTAAATAATTCTGACCACAGAGTATGAAGAAAGTTGGCCTTTCACTTTCAAACTGTTTGATCCCATTTGTGTTTTCATTAATGATTGAAGCTTGAGGAGTCATCAGGTAGTGACAATCTTTGACTTTCCTTGGCTTCTTCATCATTCCAATCTCTGTCTTTAGAATCCTAACATCTACCTCAAAATGAAGAGCAAAAACTAAGACATTAACAAATGCTTTTTGCTTAAGATTCTTCTCAGCTAGGAATGCATGTGCCTTTCTATGTTGGGCTGATTTAAATTCTTGTGCATTGTGAGGAGGTTGACAGTTTAACCTTTTGGACAAGAAGTAAGAACAAAAATTAAAAGTGATTTAAAGCTATGCTGACCATGTGATGATGTAGTAAAACAATGCCATTATAATCAGTAGACCCTCACCAGATGTTTAATCTGCCATATGCCTTGATCTTTTGACGTCTTAGCCTCCTGAAATGTGAAAAATAGGTTTATGTTGTTTATAAGCAAGCAAGAGAAAAACAGTGAGAGCAAGATAGATAGATAGATAGAGAGAGAGAGAGAGAGAGAGAGAGAGAGAGAGAGAGAGAGAGAGAGAAAGGTAAAAAATCATGTTAGTAGGTAGAGCTAGAGGTGCAAGATTAAATGACACCTTTGGGTTCTGAGACCCAGAACCATGTATAAATTTTACCCCATAGGACCCACATCCTGAGCCGGCATTCATATTTATTGCTCCAAGACAAGTAATGACTAAGTATATAGAATAATTGTACCTGAGATTTTTAAACCAAAACTAGCTACAAGAACAGTTTAAAAATCCTGAGAATAAAGTTAGAAAATTAGACCAAAGGAAAAAAAAAGATGCAGCAAAGAGACACTACAATAATTTGAAAGTGAGTTAACAGAGAAAGGTTTTGACTAAGTCTGTAATATATTACTTTAGTTTTATCCCAATTGTAAGTTACCAGACCATTTTATGGGCACTATAATGTCAGTAGAAGTGCATGTCTAATAAAATAATACCAATTCTTCTGCAATACCAATTCTTCTGTGATGGCCACTGCAGAGGAACTATTGCACCCATTTGTCAATGTTTCTTGGTGTCTAATAGCTTTAAAGAATGGGAAGTTGTAAAAACTATTCAACATTTTCAAGATATTATTTCTCCTCGGACACATTTCATTGAGTCATCCAATCTGAGTAGGTCTATTTGTCTACCCATGCCTTTCCCAGTAAGCTGACTGAAAACAACAAAACCACATTTTGAACGACAACAGAAAAACTAACAATGTGTGAGTGATATTTGAAAGGTGTATTTATTATTTCAAACAGGATAGATGTTTTATTACACTTTGAAGATTGAGAAGGTTAGTACAGAACATTAAAATAGAATATACACAAAATAAATACTGAAAATAGTAAAACACATCTTGAAAAAAATAGCCTGAAGGACAGAAATTGCACCATGATGAAGACATCCTTTACAACGGATATGTTCAGCAAATTTTTTTTGTAACCTAAGTTTAGGAAGAGTTTATTGTAGTATATTTACACAAAAGGGCTCGCTTTACCAGCTTTCACTGCAGCTTTTATTCAGTGATCTCTGTTCCCAATTCTTATATGCCTAAACACTAGTACTGTACACCTGATTCCTTTGACAGTTAACAGAATAGGTAAGGAAATAAGAAAAACAAACAAACAGAAGAGAAAAGCAGATAATGTGAACATTTTTTTTCTAAACTGAGAACTACTAGCTAGCTTTTTTAAATAAGTCAGTTCCATCATTTGTAAAATAAGACCAGGTGACCTATGTAGTCCCTCTCAGATGGACCATGACATGATACTGAGTGAAGGACAATTTAAGAAAAAATTGCAAAAGATGGCAGTGTGGAACCACTTTTTCAAAATTTCTTCAAGTATTTAATAATTTTTTAAGATTTAGCATTTCAATTTTTTGAATTACATACTTTTCAATTCCAGTTATTCTATGTACTAGTTTTGGGACCTTGAACAGATCACTTATTTCTCGTACTGAAAAATAAAATTAATGATATTACTATATGGGTAAGTGAAGATTAAGTGAAGTAGTACAGACAACAATTTAGTACCAAAAAGAGTTCAATAATGTTATCACTTATTGTTAATATCCAGATGATATATTTTTTATCCAGCCAATGATTAATTTTTTCTTCAATTCCTTAATTTAAAAATCTGTCTGTATTTTTTATCAATTATACTAAATGTTGATGTTCCAATATTTACAGGGAAGTATCTTTATTCCCTGTTGTTCATTATTTGATTATTTAAATGTGGACTAATATGTTTCTGCAATAGTATATATTTTTAATGTATTAGCTTATATTTTCAAACTATATGTGACCAAGAAAGAAATGTAAAAAGTCACAGATGTAAAGGAATGAAACACAGCTTTCCTTGTCTTCTGTTAAGTTCTGGTCTGCTATCTGGACCTTGCTTGATTGGTGACAGAAGATATATTCTTGGTGATTGTAGTTACATAGTGTTCTGGTATAAACTGACCCTCTTTTGGTTCAATTCAGAATTTCCACTGCAGTTTTTGCTTTGTTTTGCCTTGTTTTCCATTCTGCCTTCTTTTTCCTTCTGAATTCTTATGTATTTTCTTAGAATTCGGATATCTGCCCTGTGGTCCTCTGTAGTCTTGGTAGTTCTCTGACATAAACCCAGAGGAAGCGCTGACATGGAGACTGCCCTGAGGAACTCTGAAGTTCGGCCATTATGAACTAGTCCAGCCCTGCCTGACTCTCACTAACCCATTCTCCGTATGGGTTTAGCAGCACCTAACCTGGGACTTCCACCTTGAAATTGTTCAGCTTTGGACTCACCTGTTATCAAGCTGGAGTGATTTCAGCATGATGATTCTTATCTCTTACCCACCATGGCACTGGGAAATTCTTATTCCTTCTTCTCAGTTCCTCTGCCTAGACCTGCCTGGCGCCGCAGTCTGGTTTGCTGAAAGATGGCCAGTAAGGTTATTTAATTCTCAGGTTCCAAAGCAGATGTGAGATGATTCCTCAGTGCAGTAGCTATTAACCATTTTGGGGAATGGTTATCATGTGACTCCCCAGACTTTAAACACTAAGAAGAGTCAGGAAAGAGGGCCCTCTGGGGTTCTTTTCTTTCTGTTCTTCTTTTCCTATTTCTCTTTCCTTTGAATTGAAGGAAAACCTCCTCTGCGGCATCACTTATTTTTTCCACTTTCTCTATGGACTAAACCTTTTGCACTGAATCCTCTAGAATTTGGCTCTTGATATTTAAATCCAAGCATTTAGAATATTTTTCTCTCCAGCAGCTGGTACTTGCAATTCAGAGCCATGGTTTTAAAGGCTATTGTCTGCACTGTTGACTTTACAAAGGTCAAATTAATTGCTCAGAGGCCAAAAAATGTTCTTTATTCTTTCTGAATCACCCTCACCCAGAGGCACAGAGAAAGTTTTGTCTCTGCTTCTTAAGTATAATAGAAAAAAGAGAGCTAAAGAATTCAAAAAATCAGCACCTGCTTCAATATCAAAATACCCACTACCAAACAAAATAGGTAAGGAAATAAGCAAAAGTCATAGCAGTATATGATGACAGGTATTCTGTACATGTATCTGTAATTACCTGTCTTCATATAAGATAAATACAAAACAATAAGTGTACTGGTAATATGCTTCTACTCTAACTTTAACAATCTTCACCAATTACAAAAACAATTAATGTTAAAATGTTTTACTATAAGAGCTACATGTACTGAGTTTGATTTCCAAAGTCTTCCCAAGTGAACATGCTGTCTTGGTCCAATCCTCTTGGCCATGGGCAGCATTGATTCATTTATGTTTCTTATGTGCCAAGCACTGGCGATCAGTAGATGTAAAGAAACAATAGATATGACCCTAATCTACTAAAATCAAAATTTTCTCATGAACAAGAAAGTACACATATCCCTTTCCGGAGAATCTCCCAATCCCCATTTTTTTTGTTTGTTTGGTTTTGTTGGGTGTTTGTTTGTTTGTTTTTTATTCAAGAAGTTTATGACTTGGAATCCTCATTTATTCTCTCTGGTTATAATCACTGCAACTGTGTATTTGGCATTTCTTTCTCTACAATGAGAGATTATTCTGTAATATGCCCTAGTTATCTCTAAACAGTTTTAAGGTCATGTTCTAAAAAAGACCTCTCTGAATGAAAACTATGGTACATAGGAAACATATGTTTGTAAAAATAATTCAAACATACTTCCAACCTAATAGTTATAATTTTCCCAAGATACAACTAGTTGATTTTAGAAAACTAGGAAATAATTTCATTAGGATAAATGATACAAATTTGGTATAATTCTCTTCTTTGTTGCTGCAAAATAGAACAGAAATCCATCTATCCTGACAGTGCTTTGCTAATAAAATAATCTTGCAGTGTTACTCTAATCACTAACTCAATGATATGGCAAAATCTAGAGTTGAATAATATTTTACAGTTGCACAAGGGATCTTTCAACACCCCATTATGTCTAGGTTTTAGAACAGTGATATTTTAATTTTTATAGTCTATGTTTTTATAGTCTGTGATCTGGTGGCAAGCCAGTATGACTTAAAGATGATAATGAGATTGAAATGAATATACTCTTTTAGGTAACAGGAATTTTATATTTAAAACACTACATTTTCATAAATGCAAAATTTAAAATATACTTTGTTGATAGTCCTTTTATGCCAGTGTTTCTCCAGTGAGTAGGATGTGTACAGTCTTTTCAAGGCAAAAATAAGGACAAAAATTCTTCTTTTCACTCCTCTGTTAAATCATTTACATTGCAATATTACTTAAAAATATTCAAATATTATGCCAGGCATGAATGCCATGTACTTATTCCTTTTCCAAAACATAGATAAAACACAGTTATAACATACTTGTAACACAGTTAAATTTTACTCCCCCCCACCCTTTCTTGGTACCAGGGATTTAACTCATGACCTCACGCTTGCAAGGCAGGCACTTATGCCACTGAGCTAAATCTCTGGCTTGTAGCATGGGTAACATAATATAAAACGCTTATAACACTGTGTGCTGTATGGTAACTGTTTTCCTAATGTTCTGTGGAGGTGGCTCCTTGCATGATGTCGACTCTGTGCTTTTTCCCTCTGTTCTTTTCTTATTAGTATTTTTGAAGACCAAAATGATTGTATCTTAAGTATAAACACTGGGTTTAATTTGCAACAATTATTTAAAATGGCAAATCAAAGCAAAAATATAAAAAATTAAAGAGTATTTTTAAAATGTACAAACTCAAGATTATAATATAAATATTGAAAAAGCTATAAAAAATTTTAACTCAGTTACTGACAAGTCCATTACTAAAATGTTGTTGCCAGGGATTTAGCTCAGCAGTATAAGTACCTGCCTGGCAAGCACAAAGTCATGAGTTTGATCCCCAATATGAAAAGGGGAAAAAAAAATGTTATTAACTGTTTTAGTCTCAAATTCAAGGTAATACACATAGGCATACGACTATTTATTCTTTCTGAATCAACCTTACCATGACACACAGAAAAAGTCCTCTTTGCTTCTTGATTATAATAAATAGAACTAACAAAATTTAAAAAAAATAATCAGCAGTGACTTCAACAGTAAAATAGCCCACTAAAGAACAAAATTCACAAAATACAATGGCAGGTGTTCTGTATATTTGGAAGGTAGCTACAAATAGTTGTAAGAGTAACTTTTCCATGGGGCTTGAATTTGGGGGGGGGGGAAAATCAACTGTCCCTCCATCAGCAGAAATTTCCATATTTTTGGACGTTTCACTTTAATTGCTATCGGTAATCTATAATTTGCAATTATATATAATTATACATTTGCAATTATATATTATTATTATTATTATTTTAAAATAGCTCAATCATCCCTGAGTAGAATCAGGTAACTCAGAAGAGCAAGCTAGATTATGCCTCCTTTTCCAGGGAAGATACCCAGTGTTCTTTTTGTCTGTTTCAAAATCTTTCATAATTTGTCCATTCGTATAAAAGGAAGGATGTTCAGAACTAATAGAACCTACCTGTAGATCCCTTTAGAAGCTCTGAAAACCTCTGTCTCTGTCACAGACAACAAAATCCCCTCAATTTGGCCGTCTCTCTGGGAGTCTATCTCTAACCACATTTTGGTTAACCTATATGAGCCCGTAGTCTTAAAGGAAGATATGGCTCCCCTCAGACATAAACACCAAGGAACCGATGTGACAGGGTTCTAAGAGTACACTGACATAAACTCCCAGCGCTTTACATATGGAGATTTCTGCATAAGGGCAGATAATGCTAGTGATAAGCCAAGACTATAGCACTGTATGACCTATTTATTTATTTCCCTCTTTCCTTCCTTTTCTCCCTCCCTCCCTCCTTCCTCCCCTTCCTCCCCTTCCTTCCTTCTTTCTTTTCTCCTCTCTTGTTCCTTCTTTTCTTACTCCCTTCTTCGTTCTTCCTTTATTTTTTTCTCTCTTTTGAAGGTGGAGGGTAATTTTCACATAGTAGATACTACACTAATATGTAAATATAAATATATATAATTAAATATTACCCCAAAAAATAATCCTCTGTGTGTATTCTGTGAATGAGAAAATTCTGCTTGAACTAAACACATGAGAAGTATTCAAGAATATAGAATTGAATAAAAAACAGGGCAAAATCAAGTATGTATGTATTTAACAACATCTGAAAATCAGAACAGTGTAAGGATTAGTGTAGATGACACATTTACCATTCCAAAGCAAGATGGTCAGTTAATGTTTATGAAACACATCTATTCATTCCTACTGCATTTGGGAAATTGAGCATCATGCCTGCATATTTCTTAGCTTTCTGTATACATTTGTCATAGTTCATCACAAATGACTTTAAATTATCTTTATGTGTGTTTATGTCATGGGTCAAGCTATGAGTTACTTTAGAGGGAAATTTTATGTGACTAGTACTTTTCAGGAAAAATAACACATAGTAAGAGACAAATAAAAACTTTTGAATTTACCTAAACTATGTATATCCAATAAAGCTAATCCCTAAAATGTGAACTTTTGTCTCAAGTCCCAGTTCCAAGTATTTTATTTCTGCCTTCAAAATATTTCACTTCTTAGGTTGGTTTTAGTGCTTAATAGATTCATTAAATCAGAACTATTTAACATTGCTTGAAGAACGTTAGAGAAAGGTCTCTCTTCTTGAACACAGCCCTGTAGACTGAAGGTCATGATGTGATGTCTCTGGAAGTTATTGGAGAAGAAAGCTGTGACCATGCAAAAGTTATTGGAAGTCACCTAGGATTTTGTCCCACAATTATGTACCCAGCAGATTGTGATTGAAAAAAGCGTTAAGTGGAAGTGTTTATGAAATTCTTCAAACCTTCCAAACTCAGTACCATGATTTCTTTGCAGTATTTCTATAATACAATATATGTGAAAATGTAAATGTGAAAGAATGACTGGGAATGTAGAGAATTGATCTTCACATTGTCTGAAAGAAAGAAATAAGTATAAAGTAAGAATATTTTTTATTTGGTTGGTTTTTGAGACAAGGTCTTGCCATTAGTTCAGGTTGGCCTTGAACTTAATGACAGTCCTCCTGCTTCAGACTCACAATTGCTGGGATTACAGATGTATGCCAGCAGGCCCAACTAACAGCTTAACTTTGTTGTTGTTGTTTGAGACAGGGTCTAACTTTGTAGTTCAGGCTGCCTTCTACTTGCTGTGTAGCACAGACTAGCCTCAAACTCATGGGAATTCTATCTGAGCCTCCAAAGCGCTGGTGTTCTAGGCAGCTTAGTTAGAAATATTATAGGCGGTCAGACGGGGCTAGACCCTTGAAGGAGCTGGCACAGAGGACCAGATGTCTTGCAACCTTGAAGGAGACAAATACCTCCCACAGTGGGCCAGATCTCAAGACAAAGGGCAAAGCAAATACACTCACATCCTAAGGATTGATAGTCTAAATAGTTCTCTATTGCCCTGGGGAAGTCAGGAGTTAGCATCCCAAACCCCTACAGGAAGAGTCACTGCTGTTAAGCATGCCCATTGACAAGATGACTTGCTTCCCCATTTGTTCTTGATTTAATCAGTTTTACCTGAGCAATTAATCTTATTGGTTAAGCACATTTCAGTCCCACCTTATGCCCACCTTGTGAGTTCCCATTTTTCCCCACCTTGGACCCATCTCTCCTCCTGGTTTTACTCTATAAAACTCCCTAGAAAAGACAGATTCTTTGGCAACTTACTCAGGACCCCTTCTGTTCCTCAGACAGAAGCTTTCTTTCTCCAAAAAATATATTCTGATCTTAACCTCCATTGTTCTTAAAATTCATTCTTCAATTTTAGAGAACACGAGCTCGTACAGGATATATAGTAGGTTGGGAGTTTCATTCCCCTATATCACTGGGATTAGAGGTGTGAGCAGATTGGGATTACTGATTTCAACCAAAAATACTGAAGTGGAATTAAAGAGCAGAAATTAGAAAAATAAAGGGAAAAATTAAATGAGATTGCTAGGAAAATGTTCCATTATGCCAACTATTTTATCAACTATTTGATTGGAGAATAAAAGAAAACAAAATAATTTTAAAATATCATTTGTGCGAAGTATACAGTTTTCTTAAATGTTAACTATGTAAAATCTACATAGACAAGAAATATAAGTCTTAAACAAAAACAGGATTTCTTTTCCGTTGTTCACTTTCCAACATGAAAAGATACAGTATTAATTTATAGTTTTGACTGAAATACGGCAATGTTTTCAGAGAGTATGGAGTGTCTCTCGTAATGGGGATTGTTATCTAGAGTTCCAGTGACTTTAAGGTTCAAGTGGAGGATTCCTTTTTGTTAGTAGAAGGTAATTCAAATCTTGTATCATCTAGTCAAAACCTGGGAAGATGACTAGAGGTAACTGAGGAATTCATGTTGTGGACAGTTAGTTGACTAAGCCTAGAACATTGTGTTATTCATCATGGCCTTCTCATTCCTAAACTAAGTTTTGAACTGCTCTCTGTTACCAACAAGTTCCATTCTATAGCATTCTTTAAAAAATCATATTGTTTTCCAGTAGACAGTTTCACAAAGTAAACAATAGGTCAGGCTTCCTTGGAAGGATTGGGAATAATCTTAATTTTATGTCTCCGATTTTATATTTTTCTCTTATATTCTTTCTTCTGTTTAATGCTATAAATGGTATTTTCTATTTGTAAAGAGTAAACCAGAAAAAGGATATTTCATAATCTTGTCCTATATACTGTGCTCGTGGTCTCACAACATCAAGTAATGATGTCAAAGGAGGGGATTAGGAGAATTTTGTTGGAAATAGTAAGAACAGAACCTCCTAGATTTTCAGCAGGCATCTTGAGTAAGTGGCCACTGAGGCTTTTTGTCAAGGGTATATTATACAGCAAAAGCTAAAGTTAATGATGCTTGTTATATACACTCTATACGTGTCTCCCTTCCCTATTGGATCAGTATTAGCAGAGTGACTATACTTGTAATCCTGTAGTCTGATTCTCATTTGGTCCACGTTGTACCCATTTTGTGATAAACAGCAGCTTGAGATCGTACTATAATTAGCCCAACCTCCTACAGTGAGCCCAGATAGACATCAGACATACTTGTGGGTGACCAGAACATCTGGATCCCTCACTTCCATCTTTTTCCAGTAGTGCCTTTGTTCTTTGTGTGATTAGAAGTCTAATCTCAAGCTGCTGTTTTTCACAAGAGAGGCTTGCAGGCCTGCCTATTGCACCTCCTGTTAGGAGGCGTGGTTCTTGCCAAATTTGCCTCCAGCTCCGATCTTGGTGCCTCTCATCTTTTGCACTGGGTTCCTCCAGAGCCCAATCCCTCTCTGACTGTCCACTGATGTCTATTTAACTGAGCCATCTGTAATAATATCAGACTATGGAAATTTTTGTATACATTAAAAAATGATGTTGCCCAGAGAGGGATTTCATTTAAGAGTATGAAGGAGGTTTTGAAGGGAAGATACTAACCTGAAAGTATTTTGTATTAGGATGTCAGTCTATTCACAGCTCTACTCTGCATGTCAAATACTTCTTGGTCATGAGCTCAAATTTATTGTGAGTATGTGTAATGCTTCTTGTTAGGAAAGCCTGCAAATCTCTCACTGGCAGCAGTTACCAGACATAGAAGCACCTGTCCTCCCAGCTGGGATTTGCTCATGGGAAAGAAGGTCACTTTACACCATTTTATCCTCATGGGCAGCTGTATACATCAACTGCTTTAGGGCATAACTGATCTAAATTCTGTTTTAAAAAAAATCTTATGATCAAACAAATTTGACTTAAAAATATTTTGCTTTTTTTATTGGTTCATTAAAAAGTTTCGAGACATAGTTTGGTAAAAATATTTCCCATCTACTTTTGTTCTGTATCAGCTTTTTCATGACTCAGTAAACCAATATTTTCAGATCAGATTAACTTGGAATTTATTTTAAAGTCCTTTATTCTGTTTTGATACAGGCCTTTATAAAAACAGGGCTTCTCTCAATGTCTTGGCCATAACTCTTTGTTTTTGCTCATTTAAAAAAATGTTTATCTTTTTGGCACTGGGGATTAAGTCCAGAGTCTTGTGCATGCTTTGTAACTGCCCAACCACTGAGCTAGATCCCCAGCCTCCCTCCTCCCCTGACCTTTCCTTCCTCCCTTCCTCCCTCCTTCTTACCCACCTCCGCTCCCTCCTTTCTTTTTTCTGTTCTTTCTTTCCTTCCTTCCAGGCAGGATCTTGGTAAGTTGCTCAGCCTGAACATTTGAATTGTCTATTTTCTCCTAACAGACTGAGCTCTGTATGAGTTGGTCTATCTCTGTTTGGTTATTACTTTTCTCTATCAGTGGATCTCTTTCTAGTTAACCATTACCTTCTCTAGTATAATGCCATTCTGCTAATTCTGTATATATTTATGCTTGGTAAGTCCTTCCTAAGTGGACAAACACTTGAAAGAATGATGAACTGATTTTCACTGATTAGGAAGAAGATAAAGGCCTCTAAAGATTACTAGATTCAAAATCATTCTAAAAACACAGAAGAGACTTGGAGTCACAATTTTCATTTTTTTTTTCTGAACTGAGTTATAAATTAACTACAAAAAACTGTACAGATTTCAAGGGCACATTTCCATGAGTTTGTCAGATGTATGCACTCATGTAACCAACATCATTGTCTAGACATCTATTGTTATAGAAAGTCCCCTCATCCTAAATTATAGTTAATTCCTTTCAGCAGTTGTCCTGTTGATTATTATACCTTATTTTTGCCTTTTCTAGAGCTTCATATAAATATTCCCATAAAGAATGTGCCCTTTTATGTGTTTTTTTTATCTTACTCAGTTTTAAAGTTTTCTGATTTATACATATTGCTCTTCTAAATGTTTAACTGGATTAAAGAAAATCAAGAAATTACTCATGCCGGGACTACTAGTGGACAGAAAGAGATTTGGAGAAGGGGAAGGAAGGGGTAGCAAGTGTCAAGGGAGGAGGTGAGGAAATCATCAAAGTATGGTAGAAGAATGTGAGAATATGCCAAAAGGAGGCTCATTATTCTCTGTAATTAATGTACACTATCAGAGACCATTTTCATGGCACCAGTTATCAGAGACCCCTACAGTGAGTCCCCAGTCTCCTGCCAGAGTTATGGCACAAGGCTAGAAAGAAAAATAGCATGAGACAAGAATTACAAGGAAATGGGGTTCTGGGGTGATCAGTGTTCTCTGGGAACAAAGACCAGGCATCCCCAGCTAGCCACTGTTTTATGATCCAGTTCAGTGGGAGGGGTATGGAGCGTTTCCTGGAACAGCATGGATGTAGTGGTTGAATGGGCAAGTTTAACATCATAAGAGAAACAAGTTAAGATTCATCCCCACACCTGGGTACTATTTTTCCCTGTATTGTCCTGAGAAGACCTCATCCCGCCCTGTGAGTGTCTCAGCCTCATTGATCATCAAGATTGCATGGTGACAAATGATGGAGAGGAAGTGGGATTTCCACATCCCAAAACTGCCCCCAAGGTGGGGCAAGGAGGGCTATAATTCATGGTCCCTCAACATACCAGTAAAAAAGGAAAATTATCCACAAATAATGAAAGACTGTGCTACTTAAAACAACAGTAAGAACAGCCAAACCTCCTGTATGCCTGGAGAATTTATTTGCCTCACCTTTTGTATCTCTAAGGACTTGCTCTTAAAAATTCTAAAGATACACACATTGATTCTTAGTAAGTGTACTTTGGAAAAGACCATCAGACTCACATAGTTCATCATTCTAATAAGAGACTTCTTAAGCAGATTGCTTTAGAAACCAAGCAGAGAAATGGGGCACATTCTAGAGCCGGTAGCACAGCCTGGGCTTCCAAGGCCTTTCCAGCTTTACATATTACTATGCCATTGGCATCCCGTGTCCCCAAAGACTTCTGTGTATGATGATGTATGCATACCAGGCCATAAAGTTAAGAGCTCCCAAAATAAATATTCCCCTGAAAGCCTTCTTTAAAATACATGCTCAGTAGTAGTAGTAGTAACTCTTTAGGGCTGTAAAGGGTGGTGTTTGAGTAGAATTGCTAAGTAAGTTTACAAAGAAACATAGTCAGTTTGCAGGCAGCGAAAAGAAGCTTGCCAAGGAAAGCCTGTGGAAAATGGATTGATCGAATTACAGCAGTCTGTGATCGACTGCCAAGGCCAGCTTATTTTCTTTGCTAGTTCCAAAAAGGGATGGCTGGAACTTTGTGCTGATGGAAGGCTATCTCCCAGAACCTGCTGGCAGAGGATACATTTTACCAGCTCAGGTCAGCGTTATTATAGACTTGATGGGGGTACTTATGGCCCTGGTAGGGATTTTTAGGTCAAAAAAAAAATGTAAGTATAGGAGATTAGGGACCAAACTGTGGTAGTTTAATCTCTGAGTAGAGCAAAGTAATAAAACAGTCTTAGGGAAGCAACCGAGATGAACTTCTTAAACCTAGTAATCTACTTTATTGCAAAACTCTTGGTATTACTAATGAGACCACAATACAAAATTTTGCCTAGGAAAGATAAGCAAATGTGGAAAAGAGTTAAGAGTGACTTTTTAACAGGAAAAGACGTTTATTCAAAGGTGGATAAGGAGAAGATTATAATAATATGAGAAAGTAAACTATCTTCAAATTAAGTCTTCTCCAAATACGAATTACTTTGTACAAGACAGTTTATTGCAATTTTGTGACAATTTTATACAATAGCTAAAGGAGAATTTGAACAACTTGCATGAATTGCTCATGTAAACTGACTTTCTGTCACTTATATATTTTTTTTCTCTTCCCTTAGATCTGCTGGAGACTCTTCAAGAGTTGCTCTATCCAGGAGGAGAGGAATTCAGTGAATGCTTTACCCTGATAGGACTGCAGAAGTTTTCATCATAAGGTAACAACTGGTTTCTGTCTTTAGTTCTGTGTCTTCAAAAATGTATGAGAAGTGATATAGAGTAGACAGTATTATCAGAAATATTAAAAGAGCAACAGATACTTTGCTTTATGAAATCTGTACAAGGTTTCCTGCTTGTATTTGTTTATAGCTTTGTAGCATTTCATGATTTGTATCTCCCATGTGAAATATGCCCCAAAGTAATTGCTCAGCATATATTATCCTTACTTTTGAAGTCAGATAATATATAGAAGCCAGGATAATTGCAAAGCACCAGTCTGGCTACTTTGGAATAGATACAGCATTAGCAGAGAAGATGGTAACATCCCTGTGACACCAGAAAAGGTAAAAGAAAGATTGGCACTGCCTAGCAGCTCTGGGACTGGAATGATGGAACCTCAGTTCATCTGTGAGTCATGGTGTGGGGAAAGTTCTGTGGGGAGCAATAGATGCTTTGCTTTTTGAAGTCTGTACAGAGTTTCCTGCCTTTTGTACATCTCTATAATAGAAGTCTGGATTTTGAGGAGGTTTTAAATTTAAAAAAGAAATGATCCTTTAAGTCCTACATTTTCATATAAATCTAGTTTTATCCAACATTGCCCAATGCCGCTGATTCCTCCTGTCAACTAACTTGAATTTAGAACCTTTTCCTTTTTCCTGTTCATCCACAGTGGTAAAGAAGCCCTCCTCTAGAGGCCTCAGGGGCACATCTCCTTTTGGGAAGGAGCTCTTGTCTTGCCAGGGCTGTGAGAAATCTTATCCAAAACAAAGTCTGCCGCTGGGATCATAAGGATGCCCCACAGACTAAGATAGTTGTGTACTTTAGATCTCCAGTTTACTCTGCATAAGCTCTGATTTCATTATCTTAGTGTATTCATACAAAAAGTGATTAAGGATTCAATGATTTTGGGGACTGACTCAGATCTGACTGAACACTGCCCAAGGTAGGTTTCAGAGTGATGGGACTGCACTCTGGAGATGCCATCAGTATCATCACAGATGCTGACACCTAAGGTGACTCAGAAATAAGAGGGAACACCTGGCGTGCCCATGGCATCACTCTGTAAGACTGGCAGAAAACAGTCTCTAGCTATAATTCATGATTTGGGGAGTGGTTTTATCATTTGCAAGAATTTTTGTCTTATCTTGGCTTGGTCTAGTCTTGCAGGTTTTGTGTCTTAGGTTTTGTTTTTGTTTTATGAGCTAGAGAGAGAAAATGAGAGACAAAGGGAGACAGAGAGATTAACTTTTTAAAATTTACAAATCTTAGTGTAGGTTTAGGTCTACAAAAAAAATAAAAATTCAAAATTTCCATGCAACTCTCTAGCCCAACAGTTTCTTTGATTGTTAACATGCTGTATTAGTATGATATACTTGTTAAAATGGATAACCCAGTAGTGATACATTGTTATAGACTAAAAATTCAGAGTTATGTAAGTGTATACTGTTCATATTGTATCTTCTATGAGTTTTAGCAAATATATAATGATATTTCCATCACTGTCATATCATACAAAGTATTTATCCTGCTCTAAAAATCCTCTGTGTTCTTTTATTCACCTTCCCATCTCTCAGTTGAAACCCTGGCAGTCTCTGATGTTCTTTTAACCTTCTTTTTAATAATGTAATAAAGCAGGGATCATATCATACATAGCTTTTACAGATTTGCTTTTCTCATTGAGTAAATGTGCTTCTAAGGTTCATGCACCTCTCTCTCTCTCTCTCTCTCTCTCTCTTTGTAGCTTGACAGTTTATTTCATCGCTGAATACTATTTCATTGAATGAATTTCTTAGTTACTTTTCTCGTTGCTAAGACAAACCCACTATGTAGTCCACTTTGTAGTCTAGCAACTATAGTTGCTGGCCTCAAACTCAAAGCAATCCTCCTGTCTCAGCCACCTAAGTCTGGGATTACAGAGATGTCCTACTATGCATGGTCAGAACTTCTTTTAAGGTTACTTAAAACACTTGCCTACAGATTTCTGAATAGATGTGTTTTCCACTCATTGAGACATAAAGAGCATGATGCCTGGATCAAACAGTGTGCACAGTTTTATAAGAAACTGTCAAACTATATTTCGCAGTAGCTGTACAACTCTGCATTCACACTGGCAGTGAGTAAGAACTCCTACTATGTTTCATCCTCAGATGTCTAGTGGATTTCCAGTAACTTCTGCTTTATTTATTAGCTTATTGGTTTTTGCAGTACCGAGCATCGGACCCATGACCTTGTGCGTGCTAGACAAACACTATCACTGAGCCACATCTCCACCCCGTCCTACGTTTTAATTGGTTAAAATCCAGTTAGATTGAAAAGAGACTGTGACTCATCAGAAGACTCTGGATTGTGGGCTACTAACATCTTCTTGAGAATTTATGCATAATAACATTGATAAAAATTTGGACGTTTCCTAGGAAACCCAAAATTTTGTGTTTTTTGAACCACATGTTATATTTCTGAGTGTATATGTGTGTGCCTAATACTCTCTCTAATAGTAAAAAATGCTTCTAGTAATACATCACTGAAAGGAAAATACATAGAGCATATCAAAGTTATTTTGTTTCTTTCTATGAAATTTGCTTATGCTGTAGAGCTTAATATTAAAATTATTCACGTTTAATGCTATTCAGTGCTAGCTTTCTACCATGAAGAACAGTGTTATATATAAGGCACATCAAATTAAGCATTCCTAATTTTTGTACAGATGGTCTTTTACTTAAATGGTTCAGTTTACAATTTTTGCTCTTTATAATGCCATGACACATAATATTCATTCAATTTGCACATATTCATTATTTAGATTTTGAACTTTGATCTGAACTATCTTCATGTGAAAACTGGAAGTGTGTGAAAGTAGGATCTTGAAACACTTAGAGATGGTAGAAAAAACGCTTTGAGATGGTAGAAAAGAGTGTTGTACTTTGAGGCAGGTTGTCCTTTTCTGCCCAAAGCCTTATTCCTCTTCTCTACAGACTTTTCTAGGTCCCTTCCCAGCCTTTCCTTCCAAGTTGGGTCCAGGTTTGGAGACAAGAGATGCTTCCTAGAAGAATTGCCAATCAGAAGTTTTCAATAAGATGGCATGTGTAATCTACCATTCAGTGTTTTTTTCCATCTTGGGGTGTGTGTGTGTGTGTGTGTGTGTGTGTGTGTGTGTGTGTTGTATATTACTAGGAATTATGTACTGGGATTACAGCTTTGTTGCCACCATAACTGCTCTTTTACAGTTAGAAGGAGGGTGGTGAAGAAAAACATGTCAGAATATTTGTAGAAGGACAAAACATTTCTTACTTATAACCATTAAAAGGAATTAATATCTTTTAAAATAAGATCACAGAATAAGTTGAACCGTTGAGTTTAAGATGAATTGCTTTCCCAGAATAAGAAAATGGAGGTGAAAGGCACTTCCAGGATGGGACCACATATTCTTGAGTAAATGGGCCAACTGCTTTTCTTTCATAATCTTGATTTCTTTTGTAGTACAAATATTATTTAAATTTTAATTCTTTCAGTTCATGTTGCCTAAATTGATCATAAATTATAGCACGTAGGTCATAGGACTAGGAAACCAACAAGTACTTCATAAATGGAAAAGCAAAGAAGACTAACTTCCTGAGATTTGACCTAGGAGTGGAAAAATGAGGCTGAATCCGATAGTCATACTGAGCAGAGCCTTTAATTCCAGAGTAAGTTTTGACTTATCCTTACAATGAAGGCTTCTGAGAAGGATAATAAGAAGATAAATTTAGGTTTTGAAGAAGAAAATCAGCCAACAGTAAAGGAGATGAATTAAAAACAGGGAAAGCAAGAAATGCAATTAGCATGCTAATTAGCTCATTACCATGAGAAGAAACCTGGACTAGGCTGTTGTCCGCCCTGGGAAAGATGGGGAGGGAGGGTGTTGACAGATAATAGAGAGGTTTCTAAACTGACTAGGTTAATGGTCATCGATCACCTATCAAGTGCCAGTCAGTATTCTAGGCCATTGTGACCACCACAAAACAGAGAACATATTCTCCCAGGGTGCTGTGAACTGCTTGTGTCTTCCCTCACGTTCCTATGTTGAAATCCTAATCTCCAAAGGCATAGTATTAGAAGCTGAGACTTTTGGAAGATATTAGGATTAGCTAGCAGATTTGTAAGAAGCGGCTAAGGAGCTAGCTCTCTCTTTCTGCCATGTGAGTTTACAAGGAGACATTGGTAGTCGGCATCCTAAAAAAGGGAGACCCAGTGTGCCCGCACCGGTTTCAGATTAGGGGCCTCCAGAAGCATGAGGGATAAATGCTTGTTATCTGCATGCCGGGCATTTCTGTAAACAAAAAGAATACTTAGTACTAAGCGTAATTAAATAGATCCAATGTGTTAAAATTTAGAAATGTTCTTTCAAGCAGAAAAAAGGGGACTGGGGCAGTGAGCAGTGTTGCAATATCAAGCAGGGCAGAAGGAATAGGCCTCAGCAAGGAGGTGAGATTTGTGCCAATATTTGAGGAAGGAAGTGAGGGAGTTCTTGCCCTGAACAAGGGCATTCCAGGCAGAAGGCCAAGGAAGTCTGGGAGAATAATGATGGGGGAATTGAAATACCGATGAAATTTGAAGAAGGAGCATTGGGATTATGAAGACCATTGATGACCCTAGCTAGAGCAGCTTTGATACCAGAATCAGATGTTCTGGTCCCTGCTGCTCAAGTATCAATAATGCAGGAGAACAATGTTAGAAAGGCATCAGGGTTTTTTTTTTTTAAATTTTAAAAAATTATTTTATTTTTTTAAAAAAAGCAAAACAGAAAAAAGGGTAGAAATAATACAGAATTTCAAAAAAAAAAAAACCAGTAAGAAATCAATACTAGGTAATTTATTACATGATGTTATCTTAAACATAGTTGTTCAAGTTACAAAATCTAAGCTTATAAAAGAACAGACAATCAAACAATGACAGCACAAAGTATTCTTTCTGATGAACTAGCAGAGAGGAGTCAGGTTTGTCATCTTTGTTCCAGGGGAACCCTGAAGAAGATGCAAGGTTTGGCATCTCAAAGTATGTGATATGCAAACATGAATATGTCACAGTAAAACTGAATCCTCTGCGTAACTACCCCTTCCTCCCAAAAAAGAAACCAGCACAAAAGCTCTATATTTGCAAGCTCTAGGCTTAAAGGTTTTTTATGTGGTGCAAAATAGAGAAGATCTTCCTAAGCAGCATGTCCAAACATCATAATGGATTTTGACCTCTTGTAGCGAGTTACTAAGTTGAGTGTTAACAAGGCCATATAGGTTCTGTAAATCTAAAGAAAAGTTTTCCACTAGCTTTTCCATGAAGGCTCTTTTCAGCCAAGAAATAAGGGAGAGTTGGAAAGGGATCGGGAAAGATAATTTCAAGGAAGCCCACCGTATGATTTTAATACAGGATTCCAAAATAGAAAGGTCTTGCATCCTATACTTGATACTAGATACAGGAGAAATCCAAATTGGGAATGTAGTCTAGGGCAGCCTTGAACTTAATGTATGTCTCAGGCTGACATTGAGCTCAGAATCCTCTTGCCTCAGCCTTCCAGTTACCAAGATTACAGATGTTCAACACCATGCCAGCCATCCGAGTGGTAAGTTAGTTTTCAACTGTACATTTAAGATACCTTAATAATGGCTTCTAATCTTTATTTGGTAAAAAGTGTTGACAAGTTTGAAAGACTAAAATTAAATATGGTTAGAATTCAAACTGAAGGTGTGACTCCCCTTTGCTCTACCTGTCTGCTCTGATTCCATAACAAGGCACAGAATTGACATGGTGAGGAATTGAGGTCTCTGTGTGCTTTGTGGGAGGGGTATTGCAGTGCTGCTTAATTCACATAAATTCCCTAACTCTCCTCGGGTCATTATCAAAATTTGTTTTATTAACGTGTAAGGCTTTTTAAAGGTGACATGTCACTTTTTTTCTTCAAAAAACCCAAGAAACACATGGCTAAAATAGGATTAAGAGTGGAGCTCAATATGTGATAGTTTTAGTAGCTTCTTGCTATATATTTTTAAAGGTTTGTAAGAATTCAAACATAGCCATGACTCAATACATCTCAGTTAGAATTTTAATAAAAAAAAAAAGAGCACATGGAAATCAGAGGTTTAAAAATTTGGTACAGTCAGCCTTGGTTCTTGCTGTCTTTGTAAACCAGAATTAATATTAAATATTAAAATATTTTCCTGGGCTGGGGATTTAGCTCAGAGGCATAAGAACCTCACAAATGCGAGGTCATGAGTTCAATCCCCAGTACCAATAAAAGAAAAGAAAAGAAAATCATCACAAGATAAAATATTTTCCTGTGTTACATAGCAAGATAGCCCAAAAAAATGATTTACAGAGTGGGAGATTAGACATTTAGAAAAATAACACATTTTGATATAAAGGCTGGGCTTCTTTGAGAAAGTGTGCTAATATTGATATTAGAGATAGCAGGAATTATTTGAAATTTTAGTGTTGGTTGTAAGGAACTTTGTGAAGAAGATCAGATGTGTATCCAAGGTCAACCCCTTGCCCTTTCTCCTTCTTCTTTCTTGATAGCCAGCATCATGCCCCCTATTAAAACCCACTTTCAAGAATGCATCAGTCATCAGTTTTTTATAATTTCTAAACAGTGTGAATTTAAATCAGTGTGTTACTTGTCTGAAGAATATTTTCATTTTAAACAAAAGGAGAATGGTATCTCCATTTAAAATAATTACAAAATAGCCTTCTTAGTCTGGATATAAGACCTGGGGGACTTTATTAGTCATTTTTTGATTTCGAGGTTACACTCTTATGTTTATTTTTACTTCTGTTTTATATTAAAGGAACTATGTGGGTCCCATAATTGAAACATGATGAGATTCTCATTGCTTTTAATTAACCTGCTTTTTCCACAATTGATTTGGCTACATTTGTAAGCAAATGAAATATTCTAGTTACACTAGTTCAGTGTTACTTTTTACTATTTACTATATGATACTTGCATTGTTATGTTTCAAATGTAAAACATAAGCTCTAGACTTCTGTATTCTGTAATAAATATCACAATTTTTCCTTGAAGGCATTGTCCTAGAAATTATTTTTTTAAAGGCCATGTCGTTGGTTTTGTTCATTGAAAGAGGAAAACTATCAGTCAGAAAATGAAGATAGACAGGTAGTATATTTGTTATTATGAGACTCAGGGATTTGGCATTAAAAATAAATCTTAACATAAGAAAAAATTGGCATAAATTAAGAGGAATTGTTGTATTTGACAGCAACTCTGGGAACAGAATAAGTAGTTACTTAAAATAAAGGCTTTTAAAAAGCTTTTTATTTCTATTAGTCATTGTAATTGGATAAAAATAGAATCCTTAATTTTTATAAGCACAGAAATATGCATAAGGTTTTTTGCTTCAATCACAAACTACTTAAGATTCATGCTTTATAGGAGCAAAGTAAGAGAGACAAAATAACATTTATCAAACATCCCAAAACCCCTATATTGAAGTCTTAAATAAATTGTTTTCCCTTTCCCAGCAAAGAGCAGGAAAGAATAATTGGGATGGAAGATAGAAATGAACCAAATGAGTGTGTGTGTCTAGGCTGCAGTCTTGAGGTACCATAGTGAAACCAATCTGATTATCTGCTCTACCACTGGAATACTTAAGCAAAATCTAGGGTTAAGGGGTCCTGGGTGCATGTGTGTGTGGGTGTACATGTGTGTATTTGAGATATGATCCAGAGAGAGGCAGAATGGTTTTTGTTGCTTTGGAAACATCACTTCACCTTCTTGCATCTGAATTTTTCTGAGAAAAACATCCACTTAATGTCGCAATAGCCTTACAGAAGCAATTTGATAGTTCCTGCTAAAAGCCTGTAAGGACTCTCAGGATAGAAGATCCGGTTTTGCAAAGGTTTCCTCAGCCCCTGTCGGTCTTAATTTAAGGAACTGAAAAGCTGATGGGCTTATTTACGCATCCATCAGTTGCAGAGAACAGAAGGCAAGAATAATTTGTAGAAATTGTTAAAATGTTAGCCAAATCACCAATTACAGATTCACTCTTCAGTGGTAATTCTAAACTATGGGTTCAGTTTAACTCCCCAGATTTCCTTCACCATTTTAAATAACAGCTAAACAGGAAACATTTCTTTGGGTGTCACAAAATGACCTTTAGAGCAATTCCTTTTCCTGTGTTTTTTATTTGTTTGTTTTTCTGAATTGTGGGATGAGGGTTCAGCCATATCTGCAGCTTTGGCTATATCTGCAATAGAGTAGCAACTGCTATATATAAGAGGCTTTAGGCTACACTAAGATTTTACATTAATCAACATTTTATTACTGTGACAAAATCCATGATACAGACAACTTAAAGCAGGACAGGTTTACTTTGACTCAAAATTTCATAGGTTTCAGTTCATGAGGGTCTGGTTCAAAGGCAGATACCGGACAGAAGAAGAATGTGGCTTAGATGAGCTGCTGAACTCTAGTATCCTGGAAGCAAGAGCAGGAAAAGGCCATAGAGGAAAGAGTCACAGACCAGATAGAGTCCCTAAGGTCATATCCCCATGCCCTACTTCTCCAACTAGGTCTCTCGTTCTAATAGCCTAATCAGCTATGAATTTGTCAGTGGGTTACCCTTGCTGAAGTCACAGTCCTAAGAGAGTCTTCATCTGGTCCAGTGACAGCCAAGCTCATCAAGCATAGGTCTTATAAGTTGATTGAGGAGAAGATATTGCTAATTTTGTGCTTGTTATTAAGGTAAGCATTCTTTCCCACTGATATATTTATGAGCTGCAATGATTCTTGAGTATGTTGTTGGTACATAAAAAGACCAACATAGCTCACCATCTTTTGGCTAATGCTATTAGGTTTTTTATGTGTGTTTTGATTCTAGCTTTCTCCTAAGGTGAGTAACATAATCTTTTACAAAGTGATTCATGGGAAGAAATTGAACCCAATAAAATAATTAATTATAAACTCATTACTAACAGATGATTGTCAGAACCACAATCCTTTACTGATAACAGGTCTGTCATCCTATCTGTGAGACCACTGACTTTGAGTCATTTAGATTAATCATTAGTTTGTGGATACATTCCTAAAATAGCAATAGGATACCTTTTAAAATGAGCATCCTAAAGAGTCAATGAGGTCATGAAATTTAGGGTATATTTTAATAAAGTGTAACCATAAGTTAAATGATCGTTCTTTTTAACTAACTATATGGGGTTCCATGTCTTCAAAATAAATGGAAATAAGCTTGAATTCACAAAATGAGGATTATTTTGATCTCTCAATTGATTTGCATTGCTATATTTAAACACATTTTTCTTTGAACCTTCCTAATGTTCAGTTTTTTAATTTTTTCCCATTTAAGTCTTTCAATATATTTTCAAAAATATTTCCTGATTTTAAAATGCAAGCTCCAAGGCATCAACAAAACAAGATTAAAAAAACATAAAAACAACCATACATTCTATTTACAGAAAATAAAGCAAGACAAACAACATGAATTTTATACCTGTCGTTTCATTGTAATGTGAATGTGAAATCAATTTGACCTTTCCCAAATTTTGAAGCCTTTTTATTCTGGAGGAGATCTCTCAGAAATGCTAATTAATATATCCACAGCAGCAAAAAAAAAAAAAAAAAAAAGAGTGTCGATGAGGCTGAAGCAGCACTGGGTTGCTACTGTAGTAAGTAAACACCATGGACTCTACCTTGAAGTGCCTGCTTACTTCTTGGCATTAAGCCTTCAAAGCAGTGTTGATCTTGAGAGAAGTACATGAATGAATTGCATATGACATTTATGACAAGACTCTAGAGTGCCATTTCTGTTCTAAATGGTGTTAATGAAAGTATTAATGCTTCCAGGTTTTAAGCATAGTAGTGAAAAAGTATGAGATCTCACATGACTCTATTCCATTTTTCTCTTCTTTACAGTAGAAGCAATAGATAAAAGACTATGGATGGTTCATTCACTCTTTCAACAAATATTTATTACAAGTTTCATAAATCATTTCATAGTTAATAAAAAACACTGTACAGAAGAGAACAGAAATGAAATGAGCAGATGTAACAGAGTCCCTCCTTGTTGTCAGAATGCTATGGAATCCCCAGAAGAAAAATAAGCCAAGGCAAGGGAAGCATCCAAGCAAAAACAACCAGTTTGTTGCAAGAACAGAGTCACTGCAATGTTCCCTGGGCAAAACTGTAGGACCACAAAGGCAACTGCAGGGGATTTCAGTTAATATTTTGTAACAGATAACCTCATGATGCTTTTAAAGTTAAGGCTATTGACATCATGCCCTAAAACTTCTGCAATGTTTTCTTCATAGCCCTTCTTCTTACCCAAACAAGGACTGATTCAAGTATTATGAAAGCTATTGCCAGTTGTGGGTAGACCTACTGGGCATTTGTGGGTAGTTATTTTTGAAAAGTTCAAGGGCATATGTACTTCAAAACAAGACCTCAGAATATCTGCTTCCCTCAACTAAACCACCAGCAAGGCTTCTCCTGAACACAAGCAGAAAAATAGAAAAAGCCTACTAGTAAGCTTTTATTAAGGTAGACTCTTTAAAATCTATTTAAAACCTCTATCTCATATTATATAACATAAAAATGCAGTAGTTTGGAACTAAATAATGGTCTCTAACCTACATTTCCAGTGGCATTACCCAGTACTTCCCAACACAATTCATATACTTTGGTCAAGCTAGTAAATAAAAACTTCCCCAAATGTACCTTATGTTACATAATTGCCAACAAATTTCCCCCATCTAAAATGTCCACCAATTTATTTCCTGTCAGATGACTATTTGGTCTTCATGATACCATCACTGACAACCTCATTTCAGAGTAGACATTTGTTTTTCAACTTTAAAATCAATCTCTTTAGTGCCGTTCTGTATTTCTGAATCCCCGTCTACTTGCTAAGACTTGGCAAATTTTGATTATCTCCATTATGTTGAAATTTCAAATGTGCTTTCATTATGTAACATTGTTATGTGCATAGGTTCCATTTACATGCCAGATCCATTTACTTACTTATATTCTAGGTATTTGTCTTTCTAACTTACCTTTGAATCCTTTGAATTCAAGGTGTTTAACCTGTATTCAATGCTGAATGATTGCACAGTGCCAGCTGATATAACAGAATGGAGACTTAGCAATAACTGCTAAGCACCAGAACTGCCACATCATCATGAAGAAATTCCTGGCTCCCTGGGTTAATATGCATTGGGTATAATTCTAAAGCAGATTAATTGCTACCAATCATGAAGAAGTTAAAATACTCCAAGGATGTAGAAGCTACACTTGAATAACAATGAAGTTAAAAAAAAAAAAACTCTCTGCCAAGCCTATAGATTGAGTGTCTACTGTTATTTAGTTGGCCTTATTTATTTTTGGAAATCATTTCTTGAGAATGTGCAGAACATTGAATTGGAATGAATACAATTCTAATTCTAGTGCAGAGTCTATATCTTAGAATTGAGTTATAAGTAGCTCTGCATTAGACATTGTATGCAATTATATGTCAACTATAAAATAAGCACTAGGCAGTTTTCAGAATCAGAAAAGAAATCACCTTTAAGGCACCACTTTTGTCCCTTTTCATTCTGATTGGTTTTCATGGGAAAGCAAATTATAAAACCATTTGGTACGTAATGATGTTTCTTTTCTCTCAAACTAGTGATAAAGAAACAACAGAAAGAAAATGGTGTGTTAGAAAATAATAGCTTCCTTTAATTTCTGTTCATAGCTGTTGATACTTCAATGAAACATAATTCATGGAGTCATAAGAGATAATAAGTACATATTTCTCTATATGCCAATGCAGAGGTATCTCTAAAATATATTAAGAGAAAAAAAGATAGAGACAATAGGTAGGATATACTATAACATCTGTATAAATACAAGTAAAACAGAATGCAGTATAAGTGATCTGTGTATGTACAAAGGATATGCTGAGAAAAAATAGACAATGCTGGCTATGGTGATTGACTTTGGAAGGGAGAGGAGATTATTAAAATGAAGAGATGGGAAAAAACTTTTAATTGAATATACTTTATGGGCTTCTATCTTCTAAATTTTGAACCACATGAATATATTAACTATTATAAACACCTTTGAACTAAAAAGGGATGAACAAAAGAAAGAATTTTCAGTAACAGAACCAATGAACGTTTTCTGAAAAACAGACTTGTATCAAGCCTATAAGAATCTAAAACAGATATCTTCAGAACTCTTCCTCTTAATATTGCTGGCATTCACTGATCTGTCAGTGTTGGACTCCAAAATCTGAGTAGAGTCATCAAGGAGGTGGAAGATGGAATACAATATCTTGTTCTCTATGGAAAGGCATTGGAATAGATACCGATAAGGCTAACATACTTCATCATGAGGTTTGAAATTTGAGCACATATTCAAGACAGCATGAGGAACTCAGATTACAGTTCATGAATGCTTCCTTTATAAGACCTGGGAAAAAGGAAAAGTACAAGTAAAACAAAAATAAAGCATTTATATTCTATGTCTTTTGAGCAAATCATAGATAGGGATGCACACACTATTTCCATTCTTCCTAGAGCTCAAATACTGATTGAAGCAATACACCTCCTATGAACTCTTTCCCAGCAATCTTTAGCAAACATAAATTCTCCATCTTCTGTGCACCAAGAGAAAGCACTATGTGAATGTTTTAAATATTTTAACTTTTAGAACATACGTCATCATGCCTCATGGCAAACTTGCGTTTCCATATAGCTGCTGCCCTTAAAGTTTTTTGGTCTTTTTTATTCTTACATCAGTGGCATGTGTTACAGTAAAATGCGTGAAATAGAGATTTAGTATTTTTGAAATGAGTGAATGACTTTGAAAGAAAAAGGACACTATGCAAAATGAAAGACTACCTATAAGATAATTTAGAATACAATTTCATTTCCTGAAAAATGAATTACCAAGACTCATAGGGAAAAAAACTGGAGTCCAGATATACTTAAGGAAAAGTTTTGGGTTGGAACTTTAATGAACTTTTATGGAACAAAGAAAGAAATAAAATCATATACAGTAAGGTATAAAATGTATCACATTATACCAAGTCATGCAAGAATGCAAGTGGTAACATTTCAAGGAGGTAAATAAGACCTGGAATGTGCCAGGACATTAGGAGACAAATCATGCAAATATCCATAATACAAGTAATACATGGCAGCATAGAAATATAAATGAAATGCCATGTTGCTTGACTTTAACATATGGGTTGGATTACATAGTGGAGGTTATTCTGGGTAGCAGAATTAAAACAAATGTGAGGCTATATATTTCATGGCATATAAAACAAACATCTAGTTTCACTGATTGGAGCGCAGAATGCATGAAGAGAATGAATAGAAGATCAAAGAAGACAGATTAGGCAAGACTGAATGTTTTACATAGCTACCATTCTAGGGCTGTCTTTAGCAGTAGATGTACACTGTAAAAGTTGAGGGCCATGATCATAGCATGCTTCAAGTCTAACTCTATACCCCTGATACACAAAAACTGTCCTAGAGAAGTTGTCCTGTATGTCTTTAAAAAAATGATTGATCATTCAGAATTTTGGTTTTGCTGCAGGAACTGAAAGATCAGTGAACAGGAGAGGAATTCCGATAAGAAACTTGGAGGTAAAATAAATTAAATGTGAAATAAAAAAACCAGAATTATACACAATTATTTAGGAAAATTTATTTAACATTTACATTAACTTAGGAGAAAAATTACATTGCTATCTTATATATCAGTAGCTAACAAACATGAGGAGAATTAAATGAAGAGTTCATAAAACTGTGCACAAAACCTTTGGCCATTTATTCATGTTTCTTTAATTTCTAAGGACAAAATATTTTACTTAGAAAATGTCTTTGTTCAAGCTCCTTTAACAAAATGTCATAGACTGAGTGGAATATCACTAACAGAAATTTATTTCTTAGAGTTCTGGAGACTGGACGTCTGAGGTCAGGATAGCAGCACCGACCCACTTCTGGGCTGTAGACTACCCACTTCTTGCATCCTAACATGATGGACAAAGGAAAAAGAACTCTTAAAAGAGTACTAATCTCATAGCTAAAGGCTCTACTCTCCAGGGCATTTATTCTCCACAGCCACACACCCTAAAGCCATCCTAAAGGTCCAAGATTTTAATGCCATCACACTGGAGGTTAGGATTTAAACATATGGAGGAGGCTGCTGGCTAATATGTAGCCCATAACAGGATAAATTCATTTTTATTCAGAATAACTTCATTTACAGATGCTCTTTAGTAATGTTTTCCCATTAGTGAATACCAAAAGTTGCACTCTAAAGATGAATCAGTTTTTCAGGACTCTGAAGAGTAAAAAATTGCACATGACTGGCCTGTTCTAAATCATGTTCTATAAAACATTAATTTGTTCAATATAAAAACAAAGTTAATAAATGTTTGGGAGATGGCATGTGGTACTACTTATTTCTTAAACAAGATAAATTTTAAAAACTGAAGAAAATACTTTTGCAAAGATTGTTACTAACGCTTAGGCAGGAATTTAATGAGCTAATCTCTTTCTTTCTCAGAAGGGTTAAGGGAGATAGCAAATCTCAGTTTTATTGCTGACCCTTTTGTTTACAGAGAGTAAAGGATGAACACCAGCGTTTTCTTTATCATAACAACTTAAAGCATGGATGTCATTGGAATATCCACTGATTACTTTACCTGAGATGGAGGAGGCAAAGATAAGCAGTCTTTTTCGAGTCAAAATGCACTGTAACTTAAGAAATATTTAATAGCACTCATATACAGAGATTTCTTGCAACTCAATAAGTAAAAGGATCAACATTTTGGAAGAAAAATGGGCCAAGTCATAAGGAGTTAATTTAAAACAAAGTAACATGTCTGGTAAGCATATAATAAAATCACAGATAAAATTCAAATTAAACAACATATAAGTATTAAACACTTATGTACAATTCACACTTTTCTAGACTCTTGAAACAAGAAATAACAGCAAACAACAAATAGCTACAATTTTTATCTATTATCTAAGAGGTTTACCTTGTAGTAAAGGTAAAAATATTAAATATAAGCAAGAAAGAAAATTTTATATTAAAAAGTGATAACTGCTATAAACAAAACAGAGACACTGGATAGGAAACATTGGAGATGAAATTGCTGTTTTATTGAAATGGCTGAAAAAGACCTTTTGAAAAAGAGATTTTTATATGGCTTATGACTAAGCCATCCTAGGGTAATGTGAGGTAGAACAAAGGAGTAGAGGGTGAAATAAAAAAAAATTAAGGGAAAGAGAATAAACTTTGTAAGTCATTAAATAGGACCTGATTTTTATTCAGAAAAACTCCCAAGATTTGGAAAGCTAAGGAAAAATATTAGGTTGGTCCTCTTACCTTTTTAAAGAATTAGTTGCTCTGGTTGCTGTATAATGAACAGAATAAAGAAGGTTAACAGCAGAGGTAGGGATGTGAAATAGTCTGAGCAAGAGATAGTAGTGGTATGTTGGAAAGAAAAGTTTCCAGTAGACATAGTTTGAAGGTAGATATAGTAGGGTGTGCTGACTGTCAGACATGGAAAATGAAATAAAATCAATAACCAGATTGTCAACGCAGACAGAAGATGAATGATAGATATTTCCCAGTATGAAGTTTACTGATAAATCATAGATATCATTAGTAGCCAAACACAGCTAAGCGTTCTACCTTGGAAAGGTGGAAAACTATCCAGTTCAGCTCTCTGTACCATCTTTTGCTCAACATGCCCTACAGTGTCTGAGGACAAGCTCTCACTCAGACTGTGATATGCAAATAATATATGTGATACGCTGCTTGAACAAACGTCTTTCACTTGTGAAGCATCTTCTTATAGCTCATTAATTTCATAGCTTATGTGATCTTTTTCATGGAACTATGCCTTTATGAATCCACAGGCCTGGATTCTTATTTTCATTTTGTTGGGGGGTTTTCAATGTTAGATTTCAACATACATTCCACTAAAGGCTTTTCCATAGATAAGGACTTCCCCCTAGCAAATACCGTTTATATCTACTGCAACTGTCATGGCATGTTTACAAAGGGCTCTAACAAAATTGTCTATATGAATGTGCAATTCAGTAAAATATCTAGAAAGTAGGTATAAATTTGGGAAACATTAGCATATAAATAGTACTTAAAGCCAGGAGATAGGATTTGATAACCAGAAGAATGAGAAGAGATAGAAAAAGGAAACCTAAAATAGCATTAGAGTTAATAAAAGTGAAGGAGTAAATGTTAATCATGAGTGTTAGATTATGCATACTATTTTATTTAGAAATTTAGATGTAAGTTGTCTTTGAAGTAATCATAGAAATGAGAGGGAATATTTGTTACAGTTATTCTATTTTGTAAAAAGACATTGAAATGACTCAAATGACAGAAAATAGTTAATTGTGTTCACTCATCCAATAACTAATGGACAAAGCCATGGAAAACAATAAGCAAGTTAGCCTCGAAATCCATTTAACTTTAGATGCTGTGAAAACATATATTTTTATGTAGATTTTTTAAATCAGGAAAATCTTCCAAATGTTAGAAGGAACTGTTTTCTACCTTCTTTGTTTTCAAAATAAATTCATTTGATGAAAAAATATAATGATAATTAAGAACGTGGATTAGAAATTAATATAAGAACATTTTGAGCTTGTTGATTTTATTTCAGTAACACATTTACAACTGAGCCCTTCCTCATGTCAAACATAAGGGAAACAGCAATGAAAACAGAGAAGGTCCTTCATGGAGTGCACATTCTGACAAGAGATATAAAAATTAGAATAAGATACAGGTCTGCCTCAGTTCAGCTTGCAAACAGAAGCATTGGGCAAAATTTTGCTTCTATCACAAAGTGCACATCAGATAACAAACCCTGCCACAGTCATCTTCCCCAGAGTAGTGGAATGAATTAAATTCATGAACCGAGGTACCACTGTATATGTACCGTATGCTAAGAAGTGACAAGTTCATGAAGAAAATTTAGGAAAGAAAGCAAACTGTCAAATTAATAACATACTTTAAACTAAAAGTTCAATATGAAATGGATGTTGACCTATCAACCATCATCTTGTCTTTGCCAGAGTTCGGTGAGAAAAACTCAGTATCTTGCCAGTATTTTGATAGCTGCTTTCACAGAAATTTATTACCAGCAATAGTGCATTCCTTGCATTCTTAGCATACTGTGAGTTACCATAAACAAATTTCGAATTTTATCAAATACTTATGTCTATATTAAAATAATCATATTTAAAAAAAACAAAATAAAATAATCATATTTTTCTTATTTTATCAGTGTAGTGAAATATATTGAATGATATTCTAATATAAAATCAATAATGTCTTGAAATAAAACTACTTTTTAAAATTTAATTATATAAATTTGTATAATATTACATTTCTATGTGTATGTTATATTTATAATAAAAATGTACATTTATATTCTATCATTTTACTTATGATTCGTATATAAATATAAATATGATATTGTGTTTAGATACATTTACATTCATTAGGAAAACTATTATTTCTTTCTTAATTGCTTGGAAGAATTCATAACACCATCTATGGAATATTTAGGCAAAAATTTTTTTTAATTAAACTAAATTCAAACCTCTAGATCTAACTACTGGTTTCCAGAAAATTTAAGAGATTCAGAAACAAGTTAGATGATACAAGGGATAATTTGCCATGTATAAAATAGCAAAAGTTTTACAAGATAAATGACTTAGTTTCTTCATCTCATTTTGTAATGAACACTGAAAAGTTTTCACCTACTACAAGGAATTAAAAAAATATGTTTGCTATCACAGCTTATTCTTTACATTGTTTTCATACCCTGTAATACAAAAAGAGGGAGAAAACAGAGGGGAATATTAGAGGTAGAAGAGATGAGAGATGTAACAAACAAATATAAATATAAATAGTGTTGTATTTTAATTTGAACAAAGCAATGGAACTTTTTAAATTACTGCCTTTTAAAGATGTTAGGGGAGTTCAAGAAAAGTGATAAGATTTCTAGAATTAAAAAAACCTTTAAACAAAATTAAAGTGAAATAAACATTAAAAATAGGGATGGAAAAAGTAATGTAAACTAGCCACCAGTGAAATGGATTATATGTAATGTACACACTCATTGTAATATTCTGTCTTATTTTTATGTTGAAAATGTCTACCATAAAAAGTGAAAAAAGAGATTGCCAGAGAAGATACAGTCTTTGCTTCCATTGTATTTCTATTTCTATAAATTTATATTACCTTGTCCTGCCCTAAAAATAAACTATACTTTGTTTATTTTTAACTTTGAGAACATTTTCAAAATAGATAAATATTTTATGAGCTGCATTTTTACATTCAAAAGAGGATAGCAATTATTCCATTTAGTAAGAGAAAAATAAAATGTTTGGAATTAAGAAAATCAGTGAAATTTCCTAAAATGATATTAATTCTTAAACATAAGATGATTTGTCAACTGTCTAAGGTGCTCTGCAAGAAAAAGTGGAGGGAAGTGTCCTTGCTTTTCCCTCCTTTCTTCCAATCTCTCGTAATGTCCTCTATCAAAAGAATCTCCTTGAAATCCAAATAGCAAATGAAAACTTAAGTTTACAAAGTCACAGCACTCATGGGCTGAGTATAAACAAGTAGGTTTTGAGCTGAAGCATAGTATGTGAATAACTGGCAATCGAGTATAATATGGCATTCATGTTTGCCTTTTAACCAAGTAATAAAAAGGATATAGAATAATGAAATAATATTAACTTCAGAACACACAACTAATCTTACCTCATAACTTTTAAAATATGGTTAAAAAGCTAATACTCTTAAAGCCAATCATTTCATCCATAATGTGGAAGTAATAATATCTATTTCATAAGGTTATAAAAAAATTAAAAAGTCAAAAGAATTATCATACCTGGTTAATAAATGTCAACTGCTATAATTTTTTATATAATGATTATTTTACCTTCATTATCATTGATTTATATGTTTTTTAAATGCTTTTCATATAAACATTTACATGTGTAAAATATGCACATTCTATTTACAGGTTTTACATATAAAAATATTTGCATTTTACTTAAAAATGAAAGTTTAATAAAATGTAAGAATATGAATATTTGATAACTTAGAAATTAGATTATTTTATTATCATTCACATATTTATAAGTTTCTACTTTAATGATGCTGTATTTAGTCATCAAAATAATACTTACTAACAGAAATAACATCTTTATCCAGAGTTAACCTAGTGTAGTTCAGAGAGAATCAGAGGTTTCCTGTGAAAGTAAAGAGGCAAATGGATTTCAGCTAGATACTTCTGAAACTGATATACATAGCTACTTCAAAGGTTTTTATTCTATCTAGCATGCTTAAGCCCAAAGAAGCTTCCTTTAAGAGCCAAACGCTTCAGATGGGAAGATGTTTACCTCAAATTGTCCTCATGTTTTATGTTGAGACATACAAAAGAATTTTTCCTAACAAGCCACTGAATAGTGTTAGTTAACATACTCCTACTGATTAACATCAACTGACAAACCATAAAGTCATAGTCAAGCATAAATTAAAATGCTGAAAAGTGCCTCTGTGAATAGATTACTACCTCAAGAATGATTACACAGGTATTTATTGTTTTGTCTTTACACTGATCATAAAGTCATCTACAGGTTTCTTTATTAGTATTGAACATTTATGTTGGCTTTGCTTTGGTTTTAAACTACCTTCAATTACTTTACTTTTTTCTAAGGAGATTAAATGTATCATAAACCAAATTCAACTAAAAACTTTATTCTGACATATATAATGTAATGACTTAAATTAGGACCCTGTGAGGACGTATTTACCTAGTCAACCTCTGCACTTCGCTCAGCTATCAAGATATTTTTATTATAACATATTCTTTAGATTATATAAGTGAAGAATATTCTAGCCAACCAATAATTTAAAAATCAACTTTTGCTAGGCTTGATTGCACAGGCATGTAATCCCAGCACTATGAGAGGTAAAGGCAGAAGATTGGAAATTCAAATCTGGGCTGGGCGACTTGGCCAGACCATCTTTAAAAAAAAAAAAATATATATATATATATATATATATATATATATATATATATATATATATAAAAGGTTGGGCTTGTAGCTCAGTTGGACAGCTCTGAGTTCAATCCCAGAACATACATAGATACATACATATTGGCTATGTGAAACAAAGATGAAGTGAAATAGATTTTATCTTCTTTTTACCATTGCTTTTAATCATATTTGCTCATTTTTAATTTCTCTCTTTTACATAGCTAAAGAACTTGTTTTTCTGCTCAGGGTCATTGTCATCTGCTGTCCTATTTTTTTAGTGGGGAGAGGGGGTTACCGGGAATCAAACTCAGGATGTTGCGTTTGCCAGGCAGGCGCTTATACCACTGAGCTGTAACCGCATGTCTGCCCTCTGCTATCAAACCCTTGTCCCTTTCTCACTTAGACTGATGCAACAGCTGCCACCATGAGTGCCCTGCCACTGCTGAGATTCTTGCCTAGCCATCCTTATCCTTCTGCCTAGAGAGATCTCTAGAATCTACACCTGAGTTTTTTGTTTGCTGAGAAATTTTCAGTGGTTCTGTATTACATGGTGATACGGAAGGTCATGCTTACTATTGTCAGCTCTATCAGCTTTGCAAGCACCATGTTCAGGACAGAGCCTAGACCAAGTAGAAACTATGGGATTTTATTTTTATAGTTACTGTTTCTGTTACTACTGTTTTGTTTTTTTCTTCATATCAGCCCTATTCAGCTCATGAGCAAATGTTACACTGAGCCATAATGATCTGCCCAAAGCCACTGAGCGTTCTTCGTGAATCTCAGAAGCTCCTACCCGCTCTTCAACACTGACTCACCTTTTCAGTCCTGTAACGTATCCTATGTAGGTTCCTTGCTCATTCTTGATGATCTATGAGTACCTCTTTATACTGTAACATTTATTATTCCTAACTAAAGTATGGTAAATATTTCAAAGACAGGAATGAGTTGTTGCAGTGAATTTATTTGTGCTTATTTAAATATCTACATATAGAACAGAATCCAACATAGTGCTTGATAAGTATTCGAGTAACTGTTTTTGTGAAATAAATGGAGACATATAAACTGCTCGACTGGATCTTCTTCTATAAAAAAAAGGTAGTTATCACTTTCTATCTTGTCATGGTGTTAATGATGGTTTTTCTCAATGCATATAGAAAGAAACTCAATACACAGAATCTGTCTTTCCCTTGAGTCTTAACAGGTCAGTAGCAACAACCCCAGGTCATCTACAAAGAAAACTTCTAGTGGAAATATTACTTTTATAAGAGTGTTAAGAAGATCTTCTTAAAGCAAAACAGTTTTCAGTAAGAAAATAGTTAACAAATGCAGCAAATACTCTGCTGAAGTAATTTCTACTGTTAACCAATTCTAACCAGTTGGTAGGTCCCCCATGTAATCAGGAATTGGTTTTCTGAAATTTTATATGCAGCTTGTATTTCCTGCTTTGTAAGTAAGCCTCTTACTTTTTCATTGATTTCCATTAGACTAAAAAGAGCATTGGTCCAGAAACAACCATGAATTGCATTATCTAATTTAATTAAGGTGAACTGGAAGTTCCTCTAAAGATTCAGCAGACAGAAAACTAAAATTGAATCTTAAACTTGCTTTGTAATGGACATAAGCTTGTGTCATTTATCATGATTATTCACTCTTACAATCCTTACGAGAGGTTTATGAATAATTCTATAGATACCAGGCTGCATTTACATGGGCAAAGTAGGTGTTTCCATAAGTGAATCAATTGCTTAGTTCAAAACAATTCTATGATAAAGTCCTATCTTTAGTCTTATGAGCCATATGTCCAATTGGGTGATATTCAAGTCTATAAAACTGTTTTATTTCACCATTGTATTCTTGTTTGATCCTAATATCTGTGAACTCTTCTTGCCATGAATTTTCTTGGCAGAGCATGCAATGTGCTTGCATCAGTACAATTTTATTCTGATGCAAAAATATCAATTTTTTTCATATTTGTAAAATAGTTGTAAAAAATAAAAAGAATGGATTTTTTTTTAAATTTTTTCAGGGCAAGGAGAAAAGTTAAGGCTATTAAAAGAGAGGATCAGGCATTAAATGTTTTTCTTCAGGTGCCTGGTAGCAAACTGACATACCTCGGAAATCCTAATAAATAGAGAATGAGAAGTTGGCTGATGGGCTGCGAGTTGCCAGACTGTGTTCTAGATTTTGATCTGAAAATCGCAGATGCCCAACTTTCAAACAGTCCCCAAGATGATGTTCAGATGAACTACCTGCTAAATGTTGGATTTTTACCAAACTATTTGTTTTCTGTTATCTATAGAACAAATATTCAGTATTCAATACATATTTGTTTTATTCTTTCACATTTTATCTTAATATCCCAAAGGTTTTTTTTTTAAATTCAGCTATTCTTTAAAAATCAAATTTTAAATTTGCTACTTGTATGAGTCCAAACAACTTATGTAAAGGTCTAGTAAATTCAATATATCTCTCATTATGAGGCTCCTACTAGAAAGAACAAAATGATTAATGCTGATTTACAATAACTTTAAGAAAATGAAATTAAAATATGGAGGTATTCATAGTCCTTGTCAAAGAACATAAGCATCTCATCATATTTTTATGTTTTTTCTCTAAGAAAAAATATATTAAAGTGAAAAATGGAAATAATTACACATGTAAAAATATAACCAGTTTTTACTCATTTTATAAATAATTCCTCAGATGCTTTTCTAAAATACACCCATATAATATTCCATTTTTGATACATGCTATCATTTGATTAATGGTTATCCAAATCTCAGAATTATGATTGTTTTTATTTTTATTTGTTAATTATCAAAAAGAATTCTGTAGTGAACATCCTTGCATCTAAAAATCTACTCTAATTTTTCTTTGATTCTTTAATCTGAAGACTGATGTTGTTAGGTTAAAAGTTTTAGATTTTTTTCAAATATTTTATTACCAATTTCCAAGGATTTTCTCTTTCCCTGAAATTGTGCCAATTATTCTGCCACTATCACAACGGAGCACTCAATTCTTCACAGTCTCACTACTAAAAATCACAAGCACTATAACTGTGTGTAATTCTTAGAACTTGTGTTGTACAACTTCTTGTATTTACAAGCCAGTGTATGTTGTATGTTACATATAGGTCCATGTGTTTTTATTTTACTACAGCAAAGACTATGTCACAAGTCCATATCCATGTTAGCTTATTATAAATCGATGAATATAGATTTGTATCAGCATAAGGTATCTATATTTGTGTTATTAAAAAAGTTAAATTATCTAAATGAAGCCCAAAATATACTGAGTATTTTTAATATGGCCATTTTAACACACACACACACACACACACACACCACTGCAATATGATATCAGCTGTAAGATTTCTAGAAAGGAAATAATCAATTTCTATGAAAAAGACTTTCAAAATCTTTAATGAAATGTAGAGCCATTAAATATCCAATCTATAAGAGAAATCCATCAGTAACTTTTGAGGGCAAACTAAATGTTCAAATTTTCTCCAGATCTAATTTTATTTTCAGAATTACTTCCTCCCCCAGTTTTGTTCTTTTTATTTTTTACAACTTTTAAATCATTTATAATTAAATGCAGGGTAAACAGCATATTGGCAGTTTTTTTCAGCTTTCTAGAAACATCTGTGTACAATTGAAAAGGATCACTTAATTCCCTACTTAACCCACTTGAGTTCAAAATAGAACTTTTTTGTTAAACTCTTTAATAGTGTGAAATTTTGAAGAATTTCCAGTGGCTATAAATTAAAGAATATGCTTCTTTTGCCAACAAGACCCCACTGGTGTCTTTCACCTGTGCTTATACAGCCATATTGAATACATAAAAAGTACTATGCAGTACTTTAAGTGCTTGAGAGAAATTGCCAATCTAGGATTTCCTGGAGGATAGTGGAAATGAGGGATGTTCTTGGTGGTGGTCTCTGGGCCTGCCCTCCCTTTATTTGCTGTTGAACATCCAGGGCTCCCTAGAAGAGTGGACTCATGAACATCCATCCTCCACCCTCCTCTATTTTTCCCTAGCAATAGTCTGAGTATGACTTTAATCACAATGCAATGCTAATAAAATTGAGCTTGCTTACCTAGGATTTTCAGGAAGAAAATCTTACTTCAAAGAATGACTTCAGTGGTGGAAATTAGATCAATATGTCAAATTACACACATTGTATTACTTAAAATTTAGGATTGCTATATCCCAATATACAAAGGGTGGAGAAGTGAAAAGTAATTCTGTCTCCTATTGTTATCCACAGTCACGGTCCTCTTCCTCAAGACCAACCATTGGTAGGAGTTTCTTGTGCATCAGTCCATTGATATCTAATGTATTTGTATTTTAAGTGAATTCCTTGTCTTTTTTATACGTGACACCAGTATATACACAATGTACTGTTTTCAAAGAAAATGTTAACAAGATCATAAATTAATTTTGGAAAGTACAACCTTTCCATTCTCATGCAGTGCTATTTAACCAGTCACTGCAATTTAAGGTATTTTAAAACTTTTGCTGTTATAGACCATATTACAGTTGACTAGAATGTACAAAGAATTTTTCTGATCATAGAATGTGGAGTTTTAAAATTTTTAATATATAGTGACAAATTGTCTTTCATAGAGATTGTACCAAGAGTTTACTTTTACTCTCAAAAACATATCACATCAAACATTAGATTTCTGCAAATAATAAGGAAAAGTTTTTTTTAAAATACAAATATAAGTTTCCTTTAAAGAGATGTTGGAATTTTTGTCATACTATTTTTTCTTCAAGTCATACCTATTTAATTACTTGCCTTGTTTGCGTATCACTAGAAGACAGCTCCATGATCTTTCTGGAATTTAAACCAACCATTAATCACTAGAGAGAAATCAGATCTATTGTGCATAGCAGGTTAAGCATTGTTCTGTAACTGTTCTCAACATTCTTTTTCAATGCAAATAAATCTTTTCTCAGTGACTATGAAATGAAGAATTAATCCAGTTCATAGATAATTAGCTAGTTATAATTTCTGAATCATTTATATAAATGTGTAGTAAATTGTTTAACTTGTTATCAGAATGCTAATCAAAATTTTATTTATTTTAAAAATTTCATTTTAGAGAGACTGTGTTGGTTTTTTTTTTTTAAACAGACAACATATGTACATTGTACCAAACTTGAATTCAAAGTAGTATGCACTGAAATTCACTGATCTATGATCCTTGATTTCATATTACTCAGATATTTTTCTCCCAGAATCAAAATAACTTTAACCAATTTGTTGTAGAAGACTGCGTGTATTTGTGTGTTTATGTTTTTATAAGTATATATAGTTATCAGTTCAAATAATCATATGCCAGTACCTTACTTCCTTTTCCCTAGACAATATTTGTATATGGGGTAGATTTAGTCACATCAATAAGAGTAGATATTTAGGTTATTTGTAACATAATTTACCTAAATTACAAAAAAAAAAATGCTACAGTAGAATTTCATGAAAATTTGCCATTTTCTCCATGCACAAGAACATCTGCAGACTGAATTACTAGCAGAACTCCTAGATAAAATAGTTGGTTCATTTTCTGTTGATACATATTGTTAAATTGCCCTTCATGGCACATTTTACCAATTATACTTCAATTTCCACATATCTCTGTATCTGAGGGCCTGTTTCTGCATATCCTGAACAAACCATTGTGTTATCAATATTTTGGTACTTGCAAATACTAAAGGAAAGAAATTCTGATCTACTATAGTTGTTGATTATTTTGCTTTTTGATAGTTTCCTTTTTATTTTCTAAATTGGAATTCTTTATTTGGTTTTCACTCTATTTTTAAATTATTTAGCAAAATGTTCAGTATATTCCCAGTTATAAATATTCTTTATAGACTATATTTTAATATATTTGTTATTTTGGAATGATTTTATATTTACAGAAACACTGCAAAGATAGGACCTGTGTATCATCATTCATTTATTTACTTCTGTCAGTGTGAACATGAGTTGGGTAATACATAGATATTCATATGTTTGCAATTATTTTTGTATTTACTCCTGTGTATATTTGTATGTAAATATAAACTCCTGTTTGTATTTCCAACTCCAATCCATTAGTATAAGTTTCATTCTCGTCTTCCTTTCTTACTTATATGTAGCTTCTCTTACTCTGAGACTGTGAATTATGTTCTTTCTACCTTCACCATGCATTTACTTATTGTTCAGTCCCAGAACACTTGTAAAGCATTTTCAGAATTGTTAACCTGCATCCCTAGGAGAAACAGATTTACTAACTAGAACTTTCATTGTGATCTAATTTGGAATTTTTATACTATTTAAGACATTGATTATCATTTCATATGTAAAAAGTATTGGTAATATTTATATTTATAAACACTTTGTACTGAGAACATTAGTGTTTGATCCCTGTTGCAAGTGGGTTTTTTTTTTCCATTTTGTTGTTTGACTATATATATCTTTTATCCATGGAAATGCTTTTATTTTATGACAATGTAATAACCTTTTTTTATATCTTGTGGATAAAGCATTTTTTTAAAAAGAGCTCAATTCATTTCTTTCTACTTGGAGGACATCTTAATACATTCTTCTGAATAGTTGAGCAACAAAATTGCATATATTTTTTTCAAAACTAAATGATTTAAATGAATGTATTCATATGCTTATATACCCACGTTGCAGTTTGTGTCTATGTCTTTTACCCTATTCTTATTTTGCTTTGTTTAATTCTATTGCTAGAGGAATTTGCCCCACTGAATTACTTTAAAACTTGTTCACAGAAATATGCAACAACTAACCTGTAACAGTACACAGGAAATGAGAAATACATCTTTAGAGGGAAAAATATCTCAGTCTGTATTCATAACATTTTCTCCTACACATGATTTTATTCAGTATCCACGAGGGAATTTTTATAGGACCTTCAAAAGATACCCAAACTATAAGTGTTCAAGTCAGTTATATACCATAGTGAGGTATTTGCATATAATCTCTGCAAACCTGTCTGTATTCTTTAATTATCTCTAGTTGAATTATGAAACTTATTGCAGTGCAAATACTTATTATACTTTATTTTTAGGGAATAAAGATAAGGTAAGATCTATACATGTTCAGAATAGACATAATTGTGCTTCAGAATATTTATCATCTTTGGATAGTTGAATCCACGACCATAGAACTAACAGATACAGAGGGCTGATTTATACTTCCAGACACAGATATATTTATCCCAATATTTATTTGGACCCATGTTATATGCTTCTTTATATTTTATAGCACAATAAGTCTAACATTGTACATTTACATAACCATAATATTTTCATTCAAATCTCACATGATCTCCCTACAACCTTGTTCTTCCTTCCTAAAATTGAAAACATGGAGGTATTTAAAGGTTGAATGGCAGACTGGGAATGTAGCTCAGAGATGGACCATATAAATAGCATGCATGAAGTTCTGAGTTCCATCCCAACATCTCAAAAAAAAAAAAAAATCAAATACCTTTCCTAGAGTCAAATGCCCGTGTAAAGGCCATACCAAATTTAAATCTGACCATCTCAACTAGAAAAGGAATGTTTTAAAAGCTACTTGATCATATTGTTATTCTCAGAAGCGTTCTTAAGAAAAAAAATCAAGAAATTGTCCATTTATAATTTTAGCTGAGTGGTCAAATTGTATAAGAATATAAAGACTAAGATTTGGTAAAAATTGAGAAAAGAACAGTAAAAGTTCTTTGCAATATACTATCAAGATGTTTTCAACTGTGTAGCCTCCAGTAGAAAGAGATAAACATGATCTTTCACCTGCATTTAGGGTAAAAGCTGCATTTCTTCCTGTGGTTCATAAGGCCAGACATAATGTAACCCCTCCCCGTCTCTCTAACCCCATTTGTTCAACATTTTTGCTCTTTGTGCTTCAAGTATCTCGGCTAATTTCTGCTCTGTTCCAAGAAAATTTCAGCTTTTATTCTCCATTGTCAGGGACTTCATGGTTTTTATTTTTTCTGCCTAGAAAATTCTGCCTGAAGATCCTTCATATGTCTTTCTATTTATCCTTCTATTATTTTGCACTTCTGTAGTGCTGGCCAGTCTATGGGAGCCTCTCCTCCTTTTATTCGCTACCACAATGCCTTGTTTATTTCCTCCAGTAAACTTACTTCCATCAGTTGAGGAGGAGCCTTTTTACTCCTTAAGAAGGACAAATATGATCAGTATCAAGTGTGTACACTTGACAGTCAGTAATAGTAGACCTTTTCAAGAGCAGTGTCTGAACTGCAACCCAAAACACACTTACTCATTGCAAAGTGCCAATACTGCAAGTAAAACTACTGAAGTTTTAGTTTAGGGAAAAAAACCCTCATATATTAATGGTTTTCCACACTGTACTCAACACTGTATCCTGCAACTTAAGTTCATATGACAATAAGCAAGCCACTTAGCATCTTTTTGTCATTTTTCTCAGATATAAAGAAGCCTTAATAAAATACTCTGATGTGAAATAGAACTGCATGCTTTATACAGATGTTTGTTTTATTCTTTTATTATTATTTGTGAGTCTATGAAAGAGAAGGGTTTTAACATTTTACATGACATAAGCAGTTACTGGAGTACTTTGTGTTTTGTTTTCTAAATAGAAATCTTGGTCTCTTCGTTTATAGCTTCCTGTTTTTGACCCTTCTCATTTCTCTGCCCCCTTTAATAGTCAAACTCCTTGGAAGATTGTTTGCACTCTCTGCCATCTCCCTTTACCTATTGATCCAATTTTTATTGGATTTTCTTCCTAGAACTCCACAGAGACTGCTTTACTGAATGTCTCCAGTGGTCTCCACCTCACTAAACGCAATGTCATTTATTAGTTTTCATCTTGCTTGACCTATTAGCCAGAGTGACACATTGATTACTTGATTTTTAATGAACAAATTCTTTATCTAGCTCCTAGAACATGTGGCTTTCCGCCTAGCCTCTTTAAGTTTTATTACTAGCTTCTCATCTCCCCAACTCTAAGTGATGGCGTCACTCTAGGTTAAACCTTTGATTCTTTCTGTAGTTGTATTCTCTTTCTAAGTGATTTATTGAGCACATCTTAAATCACTATCTATATACTTAGCCACCCCCAAATTGATATTTCCAGCCCAATCTTTGCATTGGCACCAAATTCCTAACATTTACCTCCTTGATATTTCCAATAGGGTATCTCATAGAATTCTCAAGCTTAGCATGTCTAAAACTTCTCACCTTCTCACCTACTTCCCAAATAGTACTACCAACAACTATCCCCGTGTCAGTTTACCTCAGATCCATCCTTTAAGTAGCTCAGAGCAAAGTACCTGGAATCATCCTTGTCTCCATTTCCGTATTACTCAATCCCATCTTTTAGAAAATTCTGGTTACATCTTAAAATATACTGTAGAACCTCAGCACTTTTCTCCTCACTTAGTTGCAAGCACTTTCAGCACTGCATTACTACCTTTCCAGTACAAGAAAACCATCATTTCTTACCTGGATATTTCAACAGCCTCCTACGTGGACTCCACGTCTATCCTTCATAAAGTAACCAAAGCAAGACTTTTAAATTATTAATCAGATTAGCACTCTCTTTTCTCAGGTCACAAGTGGAATCCCGAGATGCTTTAGATAATATCCCACATCTTTACTGGAGCTCATGAAAATTTATTTGATCTAGTTCCTGTTTACTTCTCCATGTTTGCTTCCTATGATCTTTCTATCCTTCCTTGAATGCAAAAGGCCATTTTATCTCTGTGAAATTAATCTCTGCTTTGGATTGTCTTCCTTTAGATTATTTCCAGAGTTTTCTGCCTCATTTCATTTAAGTTTCTGCTCAAAAGTACCTTCTGCCTGGACAGATTCTAACACCTCTGCCCCATGCCAACTAAAATAGAACCCCGGCTCCTTGTCCCTCACTTGAGATTGTTTTTGTTTGTTACACTTACAGTGTATGCTATGTTCTTGTCTGTTTCTCCCAGTTGAGTATGTCTCATGAGGAAGTCAGCTCTCATGTCCTGACTCCCAAGAGGAGCGTTCACTAATCATCTTCTAAGGAAAAGAATGAATGGCTTCTTTTAAATATAGTATGTACGTGCTGCTGCAATTATCTCTTCAATAAGGTTTTAATCCTTTTTTTTACTTGATTGGACTGAATGATCCATGTTTTTGATTCTTGTTTTAAGTGAAGCTATGAAATAGCTGTTTAAAAAGTGAGAATCAAGGAGAGATGAGGATCCAAAAGCTCATCTGAATCAAACTTCACCCTCCAGCCTGCATAGCAGTCTGGCAACTGTCCATCTTTGTTGACTGTTTATATTATTTTTATTACTTTCTCAGCCTTTCACAATATAATAGGAAACCTTTTCCAATATTTAATTATCCTTTCTATTGAATGCCTTTTTTTAAAGTCAAATCAGATTTGATAACAACTGTTTCAGCTAATTCTTTTGTTGATCTGCTAGGGAAATAGAAAATACCATATACAAAATGCATGTTCAGTACAGGGGTACACAGTAAGGGCACTAATGCTTGCTAATGGTTGTAGATTCAATTATGTGTGGACAGGAAAGAATCCTTTAGCCATTTTAAACACTTCAGGATTTTGATTGTGAAACTTATTTTTATTCATTTAATTAATTTGATTATTCATTTAATTAATTTAGTTAATCTCTGTTTCACTCTCCACCAAAACACATAGAAAAGCAACACTAATGCTGAAGTGATGATCTGAAGTTGATGAATGTAAAAGTAATGATTAATTCATCTCAGTGATATTTTATAATACTCATCTGTGCGCCTCCTGCAAATACTCAGTATAACTCTGAGGAGGGAATTGGTGGGGAAATGAGATAAAGTGGAAAGAAAAATAATGTCTCTAAGTTGAAAGTTATTTTCTATGTTTGTTACTTTGAAAAAAGAGTAAATGGAGGCTGGGACTGCTTTCTAATCAATCAGGTCATTTTTTCTTTTTCATCATGTGTTAGAGCATCTCAGGTCACTCTGCTCAGCTTTTAGATGAGAAAATGAACTACTCTTGAGAGAGTAGCGCTACACCAAGGGCACGCCTTTATTAAAACCAGTAATAAGCCACATTTCCAGGACAGGAAAGTCTGTCAACTGCTTTTTCTTAGGTAGTACACAGCTTATTTCTGATCATTATTATAAAGAAGTAAACAAAGAAATTAAAACTAAAACACTGTAATGCCACCATCAAACAGACATGATTAATATTTTTGCATTTCTTTCCTATCTTTCTTCTATATGTGTTTTAGCATGTTAATGAAAGAACTGTGTAAATTATAATTATGTATCTTAACTTTTGATTAATGTGACAATGCATACCTTGCTCTTACACATTTGATTTCAATTATCACATGGTATCTTAACATTTATTAATGTGTGTTAATTTATTTACTTAACCTTTTATTTTGCATATACAGTTGATTTTTATGTATCACGCATCACTTGTTTATAGGTTACTTGGCATTTTCTATGTAATATATGGAAATGAAGAAATATATTATGCTTCCTCCTCTCTAATCCAATCCTTTAATTTTCTACTTGACTTATTGCACAGGCTAGAACCTCCAGCATAATGTCTACAGTACAATTGAACATCCTTGAATTATTTCCCTCTTACTAGCTGTACCTGTCACATATATGCTTTTCATTTGTACTTTTTTCTATTCCTTGTCTTTTTTTCATAAATGAATGTTGATATTTATCATTTATTGGAAACTACTGAGAGGATATACTTTTAATTTTTTATCCTATCAATATAGTGCATTATCGATTTTAAATACTAACTCAAAATTGCATTACAATAGTAAACTTCAGTTGTCATACTCTAGTATCCTTTTTCTTATCCGTTTATATTCATTTGACTAATATTTTGTTAAGAATTCTTGAGTCTGTTTTGATAAGAGATTTTGGTGTGTAGTTTTCTTGTGAACTACATGTCTGTAACTGTCTAGTGCTTTAGTTCTATTTATAGCCACTCAAATTGCACATTATCATTGTTTAGATTCCCTTTCAATTTTACCAAATTTTTTCCTTAATATTCCTTTTTGTATCTCATTCTGTCAATTTGCAATCATTTTTCTTCTTCCTGGAATACAACTTTTGAAAGTTTTTCTGGTAAGGTCTTTTAATGATGGTACCCAATTATTTTTCTGAAAATGTCTTTCTGATTGGTTAGACATGTATATGGCTCAAAATTAATGTGATTGTTTCCTCTTAGCACTTTCAAGATGATGTTCCTTTGTCTCCTGTTTTCCACTGTTGTTGTTGAACTGTTTGTTTTATAGTAATAATTCATTTTTTGGTAATTTGCCTTTTTCTCTGATACTATCTTTTGTCTTTCCTTGAGATTTTTACCATTTCCCAGCAAGATATGTGCATTACTTTTTATTTATCTTGTTCAAGGTTCACACTTATGAGAATGATGACTTTCATCATTTTTTAGCTCTTGTCTCTGGAGATCTTTGACTTTTCTTTCTTTCCTTCTGGAATCTATTAAATGCAGTTGGACCGCATATCTCTTAATTTATCCTTCACGCCTCATCTTTCTATCTCAACTGGTTTTTCATATTTTGTACCCTTTACTTTCTCTTTGTTGTATAGTAATTAATTTCTTAAGTTCAACTACCTGTTTTAACAAGCAGGATCTTTTTGTGGGAAAGTAGGAGTAGAGACAAAGATGCAGAACATTTTAGGAATTAGAGAACAGAATGCATTTTGGGATTGCCTTGCTTTATGTTAAAATATCTTAGTCTTAAATACTTTTGTGGATAAGCATTTTTAATGGAAAAACTGTTGTAGCCTATGGAAAAGCAAGCTGGTAAATTTGAGAGGTTGTAAATACAATGAATATTACAGAGAATAAATTAGGAGATCCCAAGGTAGTAGCTGAGCTAACACATGAGCTACCAAACTGGTATTTAGTTTCTCTGTCAAGCATCCTACGAACACAAACAAGCAGAGAGAATAGTATGTGCATAGGTTTTTATTTTGGGGGAGGCACAGCTGCAGTTAAAATCGGTACCCATAGGCAAATTTACAAAATGTTATTACTATCTTCTACAATTTTACTAATCAACTTTAGACTAGTAAATATAAGGAAGAGGGAAATGAACATTTATTAAACATTTATGATATTCTGCATTAGGCTTGATATATGCCTAATGATATGCCTTAGACATCAAGATGCTGAAACTCAGGGAAAATCAAGCTTGGTCAGCTGACAGAGTTAATCCAGTGCTTCAATGTTTTACTGACAGGCAACTCATTTTACTGCAGAAAAAGGCAGCATAATTCTTTGAATTTGTTCAATTTGGAATGAAGGGAAAAAAATCAACAAAAAATAGGCAAAAAAGTATAGGAATATGATGGAAAGGAATTCCTTGCTATCTTTTGAAATTTAACAAATGCCACCTTATTTCCTAGGAATAAATAGCTGGCATTTATGTATTTTCAATGCAATTAGATTAGGGTTTTCTTTTGTGTATTAAAAAAAGGATTCAGTTTATATTATTCTATTGGACCACTCTTATCATGTAGAATATAATGATAAGAGCCATTATGAGTTAAACTATATTTTGTACTTAATTAATATAAAAGGTCAAAAGGCCCTGTTTTAAAAGTGTCTTACTCAACAATATGTGTCCAGTGTGGTAGCATTCCAATTAGATACTGTAATTCATACTAGGTAAGCAATTTCCTAAATGTTACTCATAAAAATGACAGAAGAAAAACAAGAAGAAAATGAGACAGAAGAAAAATAGGAAAGAAAAGGAAAGAGACAAGAAGGTAAGGAGAGGGAACAAAGGAAACAGTACAATACTAATAAAGAATTTTTAATGTCGGTGAAGCAAGTGAGGGATGTCTCACTAACAAAGGACATAATTTCTCTCTGTAATGCGGATTGTAAAACATTTTTATTTGTCTTCAAATGGTAAGTGTTTAGAAAGAAAGTTATGTAAACAACCTTAGTCATCACTGTCCTACAACACCTTCTCACTTATATTTGGAAAGTTTTTTAGAGTAGTTTACAGTGCTTTCTTTGCCGCATCTCTAGCCTTTGGGCCCTTGACCAAAGGAATTTTTGTGTTAGAGCTTAGGGTGTGATTTTGTGTTGAGAGGAGGAAGAAAAAGAATATGGCAGAAAAATAGGAAACACGTCTGTCTCTTTTACACAAGATTTGTAAGAGTCCTGTAGGAGCTGGTGCACTCACTCCCTTCTCTTCTGCTACTCTAACTTTTGCACAGTTGGCTGTAGTAGTGGACAAAAAGCCTCCTGCTCACTGTAGGGAAATAGACTAAGACTCAGGAAACTGAAAATTCAGGTCTAGCTGCCCTTCTCTGTGGCCATATTTTGGATTGTAGACTTTATCTGCCTCATTTTTTCCAACTTCAGTTTCTGAAAGCCCGCCAGATGTGACAGACATGCCAGATGTCCCAGATGTGCCAGATATCAACCTTGTACTCCAAGTAGTGAATGGAGCTATCTACACAGACAGCAAGTCTCTAACAGAATCCTGTGAAGACTGTTTAGAAAAACATACATTGAGAGAAGATTTAAAACTAGAGAGATTATATATCAGGTCCTGACCTAGATCTTTGATCTCCCAAATGAGTGTATGGTGGAGGCTTAAATAAAATGAGACAAGAGTTATGATTTTTAGGCTCCAGGAGGATCAAAACCTTTTAGCTGAGCTCAAGACTCCAAGGGCTAAGAAAAAGACTTTTTTGGAATGCCCATTTGTAATAGGTCCAACAGCAAGGGGTGGGGAAACTGAGGAAAATGTAGGCAATGAGCAGGACCTTGGGAGTAACTTTAAGGACGTCTCCAAGTCAATTTAGTAGCACTGTCTTATCATGAAGACATAGTAGAAGTGAAACTATAGGAGTAATTTCTGCAGCTGCAGTCTCTATCTACCTAATCGATGTTTGAGCCAAGTGTTTGCAGCTGTGCCCTTGTCTTGCCCTTTGAGGTATCTCTGGCATCACAGGCCACTACAGGCCTCAGCCAGGACCAGTGATTCATAGAGGTTCACTTACTATGAATCAGCTCCCATTGCCAGGCAAGGGGCCGAGGACTAGGACAGACTCACAGATAAACATAGAAAGCCAATTAGTTAGTTTTAAATCCTGCTCAGACCCACTGGGTAGTGGTCTCCAACAATTATATGTTATTCCTTCAATTGTACCTCCCCTATTCCTTTATTTTTCACATGAAACAAGCTCAGTTGCTAAAGTCAACCCATAGGAATTATTCTTAATTCTTTTCCTTCCCTGTTTCTAAGTCCCTCTTCCAAACTCCATCAGCGAATTTTCTCAACTCCCCTTCCAAACCTTTCTTACCTGTTCTCTCTACTTATGTGAACTTTCTCTACCTCTGCTCCTACTGTGACCCAAAATACTCTAAAGTGTATGATCTGTGAAACCCTGGCTAAACATTTTGCTATAAATTCCTGGTTACTTGTTCTGGCTTCTTAAGTTTGTGCATGCTTCCTCTGACGCACATCATATTAACCTCAGTAGACTAGGATTTACGCTACACTGGCTACTAGACAACTAATAAACTAAAATATTTTAACAACTGTTAATAAAAGTTTGATTTGACTGAGTTAATTACATACCTACATATACAAACACAGGTGTATGTATATGTCTTGAAAGTTCATCAGTGTTAAATTCATATGCGTATGTACCAATAGATTCATGTATATGTGTATAGTCCTGGCAATAGTGGAGTTTTTGAAGATTCAAAATCTAAAATGCTGATGAAGGCACATTATGGTTATCAATGTAACCTTCGTAAGCATGGTTTTATTCTTTTCCTTTTATAATGTGGGACAGCAAAAGACTCCTTTGGGAATCCTCCCTCCTTTAGATTCTAAAACATTAGTGAGCACATCTCCTCAGGGTACCCTGGGTAGCATAGTGAATGTCACACTGTTTGCCACAGGTAGCTTGTGTTATCCTCCAAACTGGGTTCACCTTGCTCATTAAAAATAAAAATTTAGAAAAATTTAGTCCATTCTTGTATAACCCAAATACTATCTTAAAACATCATCTCAATCATAGAAACTGCTAAATTTAATATGAAACTAAGGACAGGTTTTAAATGAGAACTTCTGTAAAATATTTAATTGAGTTTCTTAGTTACCACAAAAAAATAAAAAGAAAAGAAAACCATCTAAGCCACCTTAAAGAGCACTGGTAAGTGGCGTGGTTGATGTCAGGCTGAACAATGTGAACAAGTATAATTTATCTGGCTATCAGGTCTAGTTGTACCTCACAAAGTCCATGAGTGATGTTTCAACTACCCCAAATTACTGCCTTGTTACTTGTAGGCAATCCAAACAAAACATATCTGATTAAAGTCAGTTTATAATCCCTAACATACAAATGGAAAAAAGATAAATATGCAATTTGTTAATTGTTAAAGACACTGTGCTAAAAATTATGAAGAAATGAAAGTGGTCCAAGAATAATAAAGATGAGTTAATCTTTTTAAACTCATATGAATTATGACAGCCTCTATTCTTCTCTCAAAAGTATAAATGTGAGTAGAATTCTCAAATAGAGCTTTAGGAAAATATTTTTATTTCTTTTTTCTATTTAAAGAAGATTTGGACTAGAATAGAGTTAGCTTTATCAGTTAAAAAAAAAAACCATATTTCTACAAAGCAGACAAATGAGACCCCCAAATAAAAAAAGAAATCTGAAATTGCCAATATGCCAATATTTATAATTTCTCAGAGGAATAAATTTCAATATCCTAAATAAACCTAGAATAATACAAAAACAGGTTTCCCTCTTTAAACAAAATGACATATAATTTGAACTTCAACCCGATACGATTGATGGCACTAATGTATTTTGGAGAAGATAGGATAAAACTGATTATTCTTTGACATTAAAGCATAAGCTGTCAGTCATATAAGTTTTGGGTAAGAGAACTGTGATAAAATCACATACAGAGGTGTATCTATCCTCTTCTAAAAGTCATCTCACAATTAACAAAACAATAGTCTTCATTTGATTTTTACAACTTCATTTTTGAGATTATTAAAAATTGAAATTAAGTAAAGATAACATAATTTGGTTTACAAAAAATATTAATGACCAGTTATGGTTTTAATTTGAATTTAATTTAAATAGTTTCCTTGTTTTATTTTGTTCTTTAAGGCAGTGTTTCACTAAGTAGTTGAGGCTTGCCTTGAACTAACTACGTGACCTGGATTAGTCTCGAATTTGTAGTGATCCTCCTGCCTCAGCCTCCTAAATAAATGCTGGAATTACAAGTGTGTGCCACCACATCTGGCTCTTAGTGGTCTTCTTGAATGCTTTTAATGATTTTCTGTTTTCCAAACCTTAACTAATAACTAAATCAACAATGTTTTGTTATTTCTCCAATAGTTAAGAAATATCTCTATTTTTTCAGAGAAAGGGCATATTGAATATGATTCAGATGTTATTTCTTAAGAACAGGTAAAATCCCTTAAAACAAAGTAGTCTAAAACTAACTTTAGAACAACAAGCATTTCCAAGCCTTGTGCTTGGTAGAACACTAGTCATCATTTCCTTTCCTGTTGTCTCTCTCTCTCTGAGTGACCCAGTCAATGATGTGAGTAGGAAAGTCAGCTGTCTAAGCCAAAAGTCACCATTTTGCCACAATCCCAGGTCATTTCATCTGGCTCATACACCCGGAAGCACCTGCACCTATCCCCGGCCACACCCAGACTAGCAGCAGCTCTGACCCTGAGAAGCTCACAGCAGACACAATAGTCTCAGGCCCCAACCCAGAGCTAAGGAAGGAGAGTTTGCTTTGCTAAGACCCACTGAGGATTCTCCTGCACACTAATACCAGAGAGGTTCTGCTCTGACCTTCTTCACTTGTTTTCTGTGCACTCTTTGTGGAGATGCCTGCAATGCTCAGAGTTGTTTGTTTGTTTGTCTTGTTTTGTTTGTTTGTAAGTATTGAAAATTATGTCTCATGCTCTTTTGAGCCAATTTATACCAAAAACCAGCCACCTCCTGTTATTTCTTAGAGATGCCAATTGGTATGAAATGCCTTGTGTGTTTTTATTGTTTCTGTTGTCTTTATGCCATTGGCTCTATCTGGTGTATAAAGATAATTTTCTCATTTTTTTGATGTACCATTAAATTTACTTTTATATTTTATTTCACTCCCCAGGAAATCTAATTCTGGAGAATTAAATTATCTTCTCTATCAAGCCTTGAAAAAGAATATTGGACTAACACAGCCACCTCATTCAAACAAGGCTACCAACCAAATAGCAGCAGTGAGGATTAACAGTGAATAAAATTTTCAACTTTCCAGTCTTGGCACTTAAAAAGCAACCGTTAAAATAATCCAAAATAAAAGCATTTTTTATCTGGATGAAATTTTGAAAGTACTTTAAAACAGTTACTTCTCAGAGCCAGTTGGTAACATTTTTATAATTAATAGTTCATTCTTAGTTTGTTTTAAATAGACTTCATACATATGTTTTTCCCTGAGGAGTAAATCCTGAGCCTTAGTTTCCAACATGTTACTCATTCACTTTCTTACCACCACAATCTTCCCATTAAGGCAGAAAACAATTTATTTTCCTTTCAGATTTTACTGTGATTATATATGATCAAGAGGGTAAACTGTTGATTTTAGCTTTTCTGATTCACTTTGATTAAAGATGCTACTTCTTTCCCAGCCCATATTTCTTTCATTTCTATTCTCTGCCTCACATCTAAGTATTAATTTATTTTATAGTAGCCAATTTACATGTAAATGAAATCAGATGAGAACTAAAATATTGTTTTAGGAAAATTGAAGTTATAAAATGTTTGGGAACAAATGACCTTTTTTGTGTTCCACCTCTTTCTTACAGATATGTAAAAGGTACATGCAAAGATTTAAGCTAACCACACAACAAAGAAGTAGATAAAGACTTGGAGCAATTCAAGTTCTTCTAGCATAACCTCGGTATCTCAGTTCTGGTCTAGAAAAGTCTGAAGCATTTGGAAATCTCCTCAATTCTCTGCTCTCTTTTTCTCCATACAGAAAGCTTACTCTGGAGTCAATGCAAAAAGCCAAAACACTGATGGAAGGCCTGCTACATTTGTATACATGGTGACTATGTCATCCTCTAGAAATCTTTCCCAGCTCAGCCCAGATTCCCAATTGTGGTCACATGGGCTCACTATTCCTAATTAACCCATTGTGAATGTCCATAATCATTCCTCTCTATAATATCAAACCCATTCCCTTAGAAGATAAATCACCCCATGGAAACAGAATTGGATTCGGAGGTTACAATATGAATTTTGGGTCCTGAAGCTGCACCTAGTGGCTCTGGGTCCTCAGTCAGCACCCTGATCTCCCCATTTTTATGGTAATGTTGGCAGTGATGCTCATCTTAGGGGGAGGGGCATGTCAAAGTCATTGAATGCTCTTAAATTTTACTGAACCTGTATTTAAGTCCAAAAATTGTGTTTTCTGCTGATTTTATTGAATCTTTTTACATTTTTCTATGTGCCCTTTCAAATGTTTTCTTTGTTGTTTGGCTTAAATAATGTAAGGAGGCTTTTCTGTCTACTCTGATAAGAGAAAGAAAAGACTGTCCTTTTTATAATTTATATTCACTTTCGGTTTTCAAAGTTTTGCTCACTTGTATCCAGTTTTTTTCTAAGATATTTAAAGATTTAAAATAAGGCTCAAGAAGTGATTCTGCTGTGAGATACCGCACAAAACACATAGATCGCTGCAGTTGAACACCCAGATGGAGGCTTTTCTGTGAGCTCCTTCTGTGTTTAAAATGTGCTCAAGTCAGGATCTATCATTTCCCCCTAAAAAGCTCCATATCTGAGAAGAAAGACAGCCATACTGTCTTCCTCTGAATACAACTATGTACACTGTTGTGATTTAGAGACTTTTACTTGTTTTATACCAAAATAAAATGAGATATAAATTCAACGGAATACTCTTACAAAGAGAAGGGTGTTTGGGAAGACACTGATCTACTTGTATAAAGGTATTGGTTCTCCACGATGGTTGAGAATACAGCCGGTATGTTGATGGAAAAACAAGCCCACCAAGCAGAATTCTTCTCCTATTGGTGCAGTGCTGTGGTTTGGATCTTTAACCCCAAAAAGTCTCACTTGCTCAGAGACAGGGATCTGGGAAGGCAAATGCATTATTTGGGCCCTGAGGCTGACTTGCTATCAGGAGGTGGGGTGTGGCTGGAGGCAGGCCACTCAGGACCAGACCTGGAAGGCTGTGTCTCCTCTCTGGCTCCTCCCTTCTCCTTCTGTTTCCTGATAGACATAAGCAGCTACCCCACTGTCCCCTCAGCCCTTCCAGCACAACATTTCTGTGTTTGAACCGCTAAAGATGAACTGCAGTTTCTAAAGTGGTGAGCCAAAATAAACCTATCTTCCTTTAAACTGTAGATATCCCATATCATGATCCATCCAGGAGAAAGAAAATAAGACAGATGGGCAGAATGATTTCACTAGTGTAGTTTCCTATAGGTCTTTGCATTATTTTCTAATAAAGCTTTTCCATATATAGTTTGTCTTAATATTTTCAATACGTATCTTAAAGATATTACAGAATAGTCTATTTTATACAGGGATTTTAAAGGTGTTGGTGTGAAAAAACAGTAAATACTCTCATAGGAGCTATCTTAAGTAAACATTAATAATTAAAAAGTTAGACTGAAAGCGATTGATTCAGAAGCTGATATTTTGTCCAGACATTTTAGAAAGAAAATATATAAAAATTGTAGCAGTGATGGCCATGTAGTTAAGGCGTTAAACTTGGAAATATATAAAGTTTATGCTCTCAGTTGAGTCGACAACAGAGGGAAATTATAATTTAAGGGCTATGTACTTTAGAACTGTGGGATTTATCCTAGAATAGGGATTACTTTGTTAAAAATAAACAGAACATTAAATATATTTAATAATTACTCAGAAATGCCATTAGTTTAGTATTTTTATTTCAAATCACATAAGAGACAAATTCACTCTGAGGAAGAACTATATTTTTGCAGGCAGTTGAGATCAAATTAATGAATTTTTTGAAATTTTTAAAAATATTAGTGCTTTGGTGAATAGCAATAAAGTGGCATTAGGATAACTGCATATGACATGATTATGCACCAACTTATAAGTACATAAAATGTGTTGGAGTGGGAATTCATAAATTGTCAAAAGTATCTATTTAAAATACAAGAAAATTTGGGCTGTTGATGCAGTTCAGTGGTATGTAACTTAAAAATGGCCATGAATTCAATCCTTAACAGCACGCACACACATACAATAATAATAATAAAGGGAAGAGTGTGGATTGGGAAAAAAGAGGAATCAAAATATATCATGCATGGGTAGAAATCTCTATAACTGATATGATCATTATGAATATCTAAAATGTACCAACAAACTTAATTTTTAAAAATGTAAGAATATATAAAAATTATTTTAAAAGGTAAGCTGATCATTTATTTTGACTGTCTGGTAATGGACTATTTAGCTGTACGTACCATATAAGTTTCTGTAACTGAAGGATTATTTTAATAGATTTAAAAAATAGCATGTGGGACATTATGCTTATTATCATTATAAGATGAAGTATTTTTAGGACAAAGAGAAAGAACATTAGAAACAGTGTTGGAGTGGAAATCTTCCTATGACTCATGACCTTGACTCATGATTTACCTGTATATTCTTCCTGTTAGAACTAGAGTATTTGCTTATGAACAACAGGAAACCAGACATACATTGACTGTAAACAAATACAGGTTTGTTTTTCTCATATAACAAGAAATCTGCAGAGTAGCCCATGGCTAATGCACTAGTTTAAAAATGTCATTAGTGCCTCAGGCTCAATTCAGCTCTCTTAGCATGTTGCTTTGTAGCCTTATAGTATACCCTCCAAGCAGCTTGTCACATCCAAGACAGACAAAACCAGCCACAGAAGAGAAACTGTACCCATCTTATCAGGAAGATAAAAGCCTGCCTAGCATTCTTGTATCCCCCTGAAGAAATCTGTTTAGTGTTTGTCAGTCAGAACTGGGTCACATGGAGGCTCATTAAAGAAAAACAGAAAATAGAGTTGTCGTGACAACTTTGACCAACCTTGATATAACACCTGGCTCATGCAGGTACAATGTTGTCAATAGAAGGAGAATTGATTTTGAATGGCTAACAAATAGTCTCAACTACAAGGACTCAGAAGCCCCTAAGAAGAATTCCAGGTGCCAGGTAACCAGAGGTAAACATAAGATTAAGGGCACAAGTCCAGATGACCAAGCCAGCCAAAGATGTCTGACATCAACTGCAATGAATTTGCCAAGCAGCAAATCCGAAGACCAGTATCACAGAATGGCATTCACTTCAGATGCCAGCCCCAAGTTAACCAGAGTTACCCACATGTCAGATCATCTTGCTACTACTCTGGCTCCCTGTAGACTTTTGAGGGCACCGTAATTTGCTACAATGTCTCACAGAACTCCAAAAAAATATTCTACGTTAAATGAAAGTTTAGTATAGTACAAAACAATGAGTTTGGTTTAACCAAAGAAAGAAAGACATGGAACGATGTGAAAGAATGATGGAAATACCAAACTTCTAAACACTTCCTTATGCAGTCCTGACTTGAGTATGCTACAGTGCAGAAAGTACTGTCAGCCAGGGCAGTTCATCTCAGCCTTGGCATCCAGAGTTCTCACTAGGACTCAGTCACACACTACACAGATGCTAATCTTTTTGTTTATTTGTTTGTTTGTTTGTTTGTTTTACAGATGCTAACCTTTAGTCTTGATCCTTTCTCAGATGTTCAGGATTTATTCTGTAGTACCTCCAAGCGATCAAAATTGATGTGGAATTTTCTTAGGCCTCCACTGTGTAACACATGGTTAGTCTGTCTGTGATCAAAGCCTTTAGGCAAAGAAGGACTCCAGTCAGGCAGGACACTTATGGAACCTAAATACCACCTCTTGGTCTTTGGGTTAAACTGTCTTTGGGTAAAGGTATTTCTTTTCTACACAAAGAACTGAGAGGCAGCTCTCATATTTCTGGCATCTAAATGAGCTACCAGTCAATTTATGGTGTCAAGTTCCTGTTTAATGTAGAACTCCCTTGTCCATATGTCCCTATACATTCTTTTTAAACCTTGAACTTTCATCCTTCTACTCAAGTCTTCCCTTGTGGTACAATCAAGCATATTCCAATGCCACCAATCAGGAGGAATAAGAAGCCTTCTTAGTACCAGAAAATACATACCATTTCTCCAGTATGTCAACATTGACCCCAAGCTACTTGAGGCAAGGTGCTTTCTTAATTTTCATTTTCCTTTGTCCCTTCCTGCCCTGGCCATTCCCTAGCATTCAACATCACATCCTGAATTCTGCTCGGTCCCATGAGCTGTTCACACAAGGTGCTGAACTAAGTTCTTACTATCTCAGAAACTGAGCTGTCGCCTTTGTGGGCTCGGCCCACCCCAGCAGCACATCCTTGGTCTCTGGATACCTCAAAGAGTTGTCCTGCAGCAGCTGTTGTCCTGCTCCTGCCACTGCCACTAATACTACTAGAACCTCCTCTCAAGAAAGAGCCATATGTCCTTCCAGATCAATCATCATCTCACCTCCTACATGGCCAGGCTGCCTGTTAGTGTACATCTATCCATTAACATTTGTGTGAAAAGTCATAATGGGAAAGAAGGAATCTTACAAGCTACTTTATTTTGTTGGGATACCTACAAAAATTTGCACTTAGTAACACTGTAAGCCAGTTAGAGAAGTTAAAACAATTTAGAAAAAGTCTTGAGGTAGACAGTGAACAGATCAGAAAAGAAATTCTGAGTTCTACCCTTGCTTTTCCTATGCTACTTGCCAAAAGGAACTGGATCCAGCAGACTTTCTGCATGAATTTTTCTGTGTGCAAAGCTTAGGAGATATCATAGCAATCTCTTAAGTGTCTACTATGGTGAGTAAACCAGCCCAGCAAGAAAAAAAAAATCTCTCCCTTTTGTCTCTGAGACTCTAAACCTTTCTCTGGCTCAGTGACATAATTTCTTTCATTTTTAAATATTAAACTTGTCAGCCCTGTTCCATTTCATTCAGTCACTGCATCCAGAGTCACCAGTCTGCTTTCATTCATGATAGAATTATAGCTTCAGATCAGTTCAATAATATACCCCTCATTTTACTAATGGGAAAACAGAATTATAGACTTCACCAAATTAGTAGCAGAACCAGAATGAGAGCCCAGACCTGCTTTCTCATTGTTGACTATCTTCTATGGGCATGTTTTAGTTTAGAGTTTTGAGAAGGAAATGAAAAATAGAAATCAAGCTTGTGAGAGACTTTCTACCCATCTCCACTCATGTTCAGTATCGATTCTTTGCATGCTTTTATAACCATCTAAAGACTCCAGTTTGTAGAGACCTGAATTTTAATAGTCAAATGACTAAGTGGTGACAATAAGAAGTAAATTGAAATTTCTAGGATGTCTTAAAGAGGTAGAGTGGGCTCCATCTGCTGTGTGGAATGCAGACATATTGCTGGCACCCCAGCCACCATCTTGGAATAAGTAGCTATGGAAATGGGACCATTAAGATAGGAAGTATAGTATCTGGGCTCTGACACTGTGAGGATGTCAGGGCAGCCCTGAATTGCTTATTGAGACATGTCTGTTTTTCTACCTATGTCTGTCAGAAGTGAATTTTTACGTTAGATTTAAAATAAAATTGTTCTTAGTTGGATTTTCTGTCCCATGCAGTCAGTTAATCTAAAAGGACTTAATGTAAATCATCTTTTTATTTGTCATTTGCTTAACTAATATTTAACATTTCTGTTCAGAAATGTATTTTAGTACATTCAAGTCCTTCCTCTCATTTTATATTATTCATCATCTACAACCCATTTTATTAACATAGGCTTTTTTATTGGTATTTATTGCTTTCTGAGAATGTCTTTACTCTTTAAATCCTATCTTGCACCACTTACCAATAGAAACATGTTCAGAGAAATGTGTTATCAGGTGCCTTCATCACTATGTGCACATCATAGATGTCCTGTACAAACTAAAGTGCTATGATGCCACTAGGAAATGTAATCTCAGTGATCAGCTTTGAATATGCTGTCTGTCATTCACCAAGAAATTATTTGTCATGTTTGGGACCAGGGTCTAACCACTTTTTAGGATCATCTCTGTCACTCAGAATTTTCATCTCATTACTAATTGAGTATTTTTGGCACTCAATCTGAAGCGGTGCAGAAAAAAAAATGAGATAGGAAGGAGACAAAGGAGGAGGCTTTAATGAAGGCATAGAAGAGCTTCATGGGGCAGGAGGTACAGAGGCTCTCAAACGAGAACTAAGTGGGACTATTTTTATCAGTTTTGGCTGGAGGAGGAGTTTGGGAGGTGGGCAAAATGACATATTGCCTGCTGATTTGAAGGAGCATCTGCCTGTGTAGAAGAGGAAACAGAAAGATTTACTGGGAGCTGGCGTGGAGGCTTGGGTGGTTGTGGAGTCTTAGGACTGGAAAGGGCTTAGGGTATGTGCAAAAAAGAGGTGAGGGGGTTTATCTCTGGAATGACGAGAATGTAGAAGTTACTCTTGGAGAGATAAGTTGTTTCTCTTGGTCCAGTACCGATGTAGCTAAGCTCCAGGCTAGCAGAATCTTTATATAAATACATAAATATCTCAGTAAATACCTAGAAAATTGTATTATGTAAATTTTTAATGTTATTACCAATATGAATTATTTACAGCAGTTAAAAACAGCAGCTTGTATGTGTGTACATGTGTGTGTGTGTTCCATACTTCTGAGGCAGGTATTAGTATCCTCATTCTTCAAAGAAGCAGAATCAAAGAGGTTTACAATCTGCCTTTGAAAATTCTTAAGGTGCCTGTTTTGCAAGCTAAAGCAAGACTCTAACACCAGCCTTTAGAATATGGATAGACCTTCCACTGTCCCCTGATGATACCCTAAATTAACAGATGACATTGAGTTCTTCACTGTGTATAGCATACCCCAGATGGTGTCCCTGCTACCTAGAAGCTTCAATACCATTAAAGGCATTAATATGATTATTCCTTCATATTAACAAATAATGATCACTTTTCCTGTCATGTTCAGCGTTTAGCCACATCCTTACCAACAGCGACAGGATGCCATGCATACACAAGAGTTCTACCTAACACTAATGGTCAGGACATCCAAATGCTCTATGTCCATCCCAGCAGCAGACATATGTGGCATCTAGTGAGTATTTTATAATATCAAAGAATCCAAGTCTACATGATTTAAAAATAGTATAGAAACTTGCTATTTTTTCCCAACTTACCTTGAGCCTCAAATACCATTATCATTAAACACTTCTAATTTTATTGTCTCCTTTTAGTATTTGTATTATGTTCTCCCAAAACGAAAGAGTTTCCAAGAAAAACATACCTTAGAAATACTCTTTGACACTGGCTGGGGGGACATTCTCTTCACACAATGGTGGCTTCCCACTTAGGGAGGTGTCGGGTGAGAACTAAGCCAGTGGAGGGGGCGAGGGAGCGGGTATGATCCATAATATAATTCAACTGAAGTATTGATTTTAATGGTGCTTCAAAACTTTTGATAAGCACCAGTGGCACACCCTGTAATCCCAGCACTCGGGAGTCTGAGTTAGGAGAATCATTTCGAATTTGAGGCCAGCCTACATTAAAAAGGAGACTTCAGGGCCAGCCTGCACTACAAAGTGAGACCTTATCTCAAGAAAATGAATAAGGGAGCCAGGCCCTCTGCCAGGGGAGCCAGGCCCCTGCCGCCATTGTGAGGTGAGTTCCAGTTCACCGGTGCTGACCCAGGAACAGTTTGGGACCATTGATCCCCACAGCTGGTTCCCACCCAGCCCCCTAGGACACTGGACTAGGCTCCAGAGGTTCTGCAGGCTTGAGTGGACTGTGTCCAGCAACCTTCATTCAACCAGGGGAGACAGGCCCACCATGCCAGGGGAGCCAAAGTTGCATGAGTCCCAGTAGCAGAGAGCACAGGAGGTGATTTCCAACACATCCAGGAAAAGCTTTGGAGCATCATTAGAAACACGGAAATATAGGAAAATGACAAAACAAAAGACCAAAATGCAATCTCAAACCTCCAGCCCATCCCAAGAAAGCCTAGAAGCCATGTACATAGAAGAAAATACTAGTCATACACCTGAAATGCCTGAAATGATGTGAACTGAAATAAAGAGGCAAGTACAGGAAGCTATGAAGGAACTCAAATCAGAAATAATCTCCCAGGTAAAAGAAGAAATGATAAAAGTAGTGAAAGAAATAGTGAATGCATCTAAAGAAGACACAGCTAAAAAAATAGAGGAACAAAGCAAAATGATAGAATCCCTGAATGAACAGTGTAAGAAACAAACAGAATACATGAAGCGGATTCAAAGAGATATACAGGAAATCAAAAATTCTATTGAAAGTTGCAAAAACTGCCTCAACAAAAGTGAAGATAGAATCTTAGACCTCAAAGATAAGATTGCAGCTAGTGAACAGGAAAGGAAAGATCTTCTAAAAATAACAACAAATCAGGAAATAACAATTCAACAGCTGCAAGATGATGCAAAGAAAAACAACATAAGATTAATAGGAATAAATGAAAAAGAAGGAGGCTATTTATATAAGTAATAGCTGAAAACTTCCCAATCATGAGTATGAAAACTGACATACAGATTACTGAAGCATATAGAACTCCAAACAGCCATAACTAAAACAAAACTACACCCAGACATATAATAATCACCATCCCAGAAATCCAACACGAGAACAGAATATTGAAAGCTGTTAGAGAGAAAAGACAGATCACCTATAAAGAAAAACCTATCAAAATCACAGCAGACTTCTCAACATAAACAATGAAGTCAAGAAGAGCAAGGAGTGAAGTGTTTCAGATCCTAAAGGAAAATGACTTCCAACCCAGACTGATGTACCCTGCAAAACTGTCCTTTGAAATGGATGGAGAAATAAGATACTTCCATGACAAAGAACAGGTGAAGAACTTCATGATCACCAAACCAACCTACAAAGAATACTGAAAGACATTCTAGATACACATAGGAAAAAAACCACTAAGCAAGACAGACAACTAAAAAGAATGGAAAGGTAAAGATACAACATCAAAAAAGATAACATGTAAACAATAAACCAATAGATGAGTTATAACCATTAATGTAAATGGCCTTAATTCACCAATTAAAAGAAACAGACTGGCAGAATGGATCAAGAAACAACATCCAACCATATGCTGTCTACAAGAAACCCATCTAACCCAAAAGGAAATTTATAGACTGAAAGTCCAAGGATGGAAAACAATACTTCATGCAACAGGAACTCAAAAAAAAAAAAAAAGTGAGGGTAGCTATTCTGTTTGCAGACAATGTGAACTTTAAACCAAGAATGGTCCGAAGAGATAAAGAATGTCACTACATACTAGTGAGGGGAAAACTTGAAGAGGAAGAGATAAGAATCTTAAATATATACACACCAAATTCTAGAACAAGCAGCTACACAAACTAAGTACTAACAGAAATGAAAAATCAAATAGGCAATAACACAATTATAACAGGAGACATTAACACACCATTGACACAAAGGGATAGATCAACTAGACAGAAAATCAGCAAAGAATTAACAGAACTGAATCACAACTGTGAACAAATGGACTTGATAGACGTATACAGAGTGTTCCATCCAACAACATTAGAATATACATTCTCCTCAGCAGTACATGGGACATTCTCTAAAATAGACCACATACTAGCCTACAGAACAAATTTAAGTAAATGGACTTGATAGACGTATACAGAGTGTTCCATCCAACAACATTAGAATATACATTCTCCTCAGCAGTACATGGGACATTCTCTAAAATAGACCACATACTAGCCCACAGAACAAATTTAAGTAAATGCAAAAGAAGTGAAATTATCCCATGCATGTTACTGGATCATAGTGCCAAGAAACTAGAAACTAATGATAAAAGTAACTGCAAAAACTCCACAAACACATGGAAATTGAATAAGACACTCTTGAGCAATCAGTGGGCCACAGAGGAAATTAAAGAAGAAATTAAACAATATCTATAAGCAAACAAAAATACAAATACAACTTACCGGAACCTGTGGGATACAATGAAAGCGGTCCTCAGAGGAAAATTTATTGCACTGAGTTCCCACATTAGGAAAACAGAATGAACACAAATAAACAACCTGATGTTATACCTCAAACAGCTAGAAAAACAAGAGCAAGCCAAGCCCAAAGCCAAAAGAAGGGAGGAAATTATAAATATCAGAGCAGAAATTAATGCAATAGAGACTAAGAAAAACAATACTTCATGCAACAGGAACTCAAAAAAAAAAAGTGAGGGTAACTATTCTGTTTGCAGACAATGTGAACTTTAAACCAAGAATGGTCCGAAGAGATAAAGAACATCACTACATACTAGTGAAGGGAAAACTTCAAGAGGAAGAGATAAGAATAAGAAAACAATACAAAGAATCAGTGAATCAAAGAGTTGGTTCTTTGAAAGAATAAATAAAATTGATAAGTCCTTAGTCAACCTTATTTAAAAAAAGGAAAGAAAAGACTCAAATTCATGCAATATGGAATGAAAAAGGTGAAATCACTACTGACTCTGGAAATACAGAAGATCAACACCTATTTCAAAAACCTCTGCTCTCATAGGTTTGATAACACAGAAGAAATGGGCAGATTCCTAGAAACATATGAACCACCAAAGCTGGATCAAGAAGATGTAAAACTGCTGAATGACCCAATTTCTATTAATGAAATTGAAAATGTACTTCAGTCCCTACCAGCAAAGAAGACCCCAGGCCCAGATGGATTCACTGCAGAATTCTACAAGAAATACAAAGAAGACTTAATGCCAACACTCCTCAAACTCTTCAATGAAATTGAAAAGGAAGCAATTCTCCCTAAGTCATTCCTGGAAGCAAATATCACTCTAGTACCAAAACCTGAGAAAGACCCAACTAAGAAAGAGAACTACAGGCCAATCTTCTTAATGAACCTTGATGCAAAAATTCTCAATAAAATATTGGCAAACAGGATGCAGCAAATCAAGAAGATTATACACCATGACCAAGTAGAATTCATCCCAGGCACGCAGGGATGATTCAACATACGTAAATCAATAAATGTAATCCACCGTATCAGTAGAGCCAAAAGTAAGAATCACATGATCATTTCTACAGATGCAGAAAAAGCTTTTGATAAGATCCAACACCCATTCATGATAAGAACCTTACCGAGAATTGTAAGATGGTCTTTACCTCAATTTGATAAAGGCCATCTACGACAAACCAACAGCCAGCATCATAGTAAAGGGTCAAAAGTTGAAAACCTTTTCCTTGAAATCAGGCACAAGACAAGGATGTCCCTTATCACCATTCCTATTCAACATAGTACTGGAAATACTAGCCAGAGCAATTAGACGAGAGAGAAATAAAAGGAGTAAAGATAGGAAAAGACACTGAAATTATCATTATTTGCAGATGACATGATACTCTACCTAGAAGACCCCAAAACTCCATTGAAAGACTCCTAGATATAATAAATAAATTCAGCAATGTAGCTGGATACAAAGTCATTAGTCAAAAATCAATAACATTCCTATACACTAACAACAAAATCAATAAGAGAGAAATAAGAGAAGCCACACCCTTCACACTGGCATCCAAAAAAATGAAATACTTAGGAATTAATCTAATGAAAGAAGTAAAAGAGTTGTACAGGGAAAATTATAATACCCTAAAAAAAGAAATTGAAGAGGACCTCAGAAAATGGAAAGACATCCCTTGTTCATGGATCGGAAGAATAAATATTATGAAAATTGCCATTTTCCCAAAATTGTTATACAGATTCAATGCAATCCCAATGAAAATACCACTAACATAGCTCATTGATCTAGAGAAATCATTCCTAAAATTCATCTGGAACCAAAAGAGACCTAGAATAGCAAAGGCAATTCTAAGCAACAAAGGCAAGGCAGGAGGTATCACATTTCCTGACTTGAAGTTATACCACAAAGCTACTGTAATAAAATCAACATGGTACTGGAATAAAAACAGACTTGAAGATCAATGGAATAGATTAGAAGATACAACCACAACTACAAACACACTCAACCACCTTATCTTTGATAAAGGGGCCAAACATGTACACTGGAAGAACGATAGTCTCTTTAATAAATCATGCTGGAAAAATTGGCTATCCATATGCCAAAAACTAAAACTAGACCCATGCCTGTCACCATGTACTAAACTAAAATCTAAGTGGGTCAAAGATCTAAATATTAAAACAGAAACACTAAATCTGTTGGAACAAAGTAGGTAAAAGTCTTGAAGACATAGGGGTAGGTAGAGAATTCATGAACAAGAACCAAACTGCATGGGAAATACTTCCCAGAATCAATAACTGGGATCATGTCTTATTAAAGAGTTTCTGCATGTCAAAAGAAATCTCCAGCAGAGTGAAAAGAAAACACACAAACTGGGGAAAAAATCTTAGTGAACTGTCCCCCAGACAAAGGACTTCTGTCTAGAACTTATAAAGAATTTTAAAAAATCAGACCCCCGAAATTGGCAATCCAAAAATGGACATCCAAATTTAAGTAAATTCAAAAGAAGTGAAATTATCCCAATCCAAAAATGGGCATCTGAGATGAACACACAGTTCTCAGATGAAGAAATACAAATGGCAAATAAATACATGAATAAATGTTCATTATCATTGGTCATTAGAGAAATGCAAATTAAAACCACACTGAGATTCATCTCACTCCAGAAGGAATGGCCAGGATTAAGAAAACTACCGACAACAAATACTGGAGAGGCTGTGCTAAGAAAGGAACTCTTCTGCACTGTTGGTGGGAGTGCAAACTGGTGCAACCACTGTGGAGGTCAGTCTGGAGAGTCCTCAAAAAGCTGGGATTGGAAGTCCCATTTGACCCAGCTATTCCATTCCTAGGCATATTCCCAGAAGAACTGAAAACATCATACCACAGTGATATATGTGAACCCATGTTTATAGCAGCACAAGTTGTAATAGCCAGATCTTGGAAACAACCTAAGTGCCCATCAACTGAGGAATGGATAAAAAAATTGTGGTACTTTTATACAATGGAGTACTAGTAAGCTATAAGGAATGATCACATTGAGATATTTATAAATAAATGGATGCAACTTGAATCCATACTCATAAGTGAAATAAATCAAACTCACATGTATAAATATTGTATAGTCTCCCTAGTGTAAGAAATGGTAAGAGTACAGAGATTTTATGGTAATCATGGTTCACCATTATATTGCTTTGAAGTCTTATATTTTCATTCATTGGTTGGAATGGTTTTATTCTGTTTTGTTTGATCTTATTACATGTGATGGTATGAATAGTTACTTTGAAGAAAGGGTAATATGGCAGCCATTGCTGATTTAATATCATCTTGCTCTGAAGTCCTACCATGATTTTGTTTTTCTATTACAATTGGTTCTATTATGTTGTGTCTTTTGGATTTTAATATGTATGATAATATAAACAAATTTTTTATAGAAAAAGATATTATAGTAGCCATTGTTCATCTTCTGTTATTTGGTTCAGAATGCCTTGTAATACTTTCATTCTCTTGAGTGGTTTTATTCTATTTTGTTATGTTTGATTATATTGTGTGTGAAGCTAAGCTCATCTATTTCAAAGAAAGAGATATTATGATAGCTACTGTTAATATCCAATTGTCTTGTTGTGAAGTGCTGTGTTGCTTACATTGTTCTGTTCTGATCTGCTTAGATCTGTCCTCTTCTGTTTTATTCTCTTTAAAATAAATTAAAAAATACTCTTCTTTGTTCAGGTGAACAGCTATATGAGACTTACCTTACATTTTTATATTTTCTGCAAGTTTTTAAAAGAATTTTTTGTTCTTAGTTCTTGTCACTGTTTTTTGATTATCTAGAGTAACATTCTTTCCATTTTCTACTTCATTGTGAGGTTACTTATTTTATTACCCAACTCAAAATTAATCCTAACAAGTGGTTCTGATCTCAGAAGTAAACACTCTCCCATTTCGATCCATTACCATTTCCTAAGGAAGTAGGAGAAAGCAAGTAGAATATGGAGATTGATCTCCAGTAGTGAGGTAGTTTTGTTTAATGCATTTATTTAAAACATAAAGCTGGGCTAGAAGTATAACTTAGTGACAGAACACTTGCCTAGCATGCACGAGGCCTTTGCTTTAATCACCAGCACTGCCAAAATGTCCAAAATACTTTTAAAAATTTAACTCCATTTGTTATCCTTTAGATGAAAGTCTGAATATTGAGAAAGATAACAGCAAAGCTTATGATATACACATCTGATTTTTTTTAGTCAAAGATGTAGCAGGTTTCTGAGCTTTTCCTTTAAGAGCAGCCTGTGGCAGTATGACTCAGATAAAATAACTTCCCTGTGTTCTTTTCCAGTAATAAAGTTTCTCATGAGTCAGTTTCTGTGACAGTAGAATGAGAAGGTAGAAAGTGCATGATGATTTCCCAAATTTTGATAAACTGCAGCTACTTTTCATTTTCCTACAGCCTTGATGTGTTTGGAGGTAGAGAAAGGAGTCATGATACTCAATTTCTGTCCCACAGAAGGAAGTGGCCATTAGTGGTTGTCCACCTCCTCAGTGGAGCCCAACAAACAATGGGGAAATATGTTTTGCAGTGGACTTTGGTGATGACTTTTTAAATAATTTACTTTTGGGAATTATCCACTTTTAATTTTTTAAAATTTTTATTGATATACATTTTCAGTATACAATGATTATATTCCTTGTGGGGAGTTGATACATGTACAAAAACACATCTTAATTCACTCCCTTCTCTTCCCCCTCTCTCCATCTCTTGATCCCCTTTCTTTCTGCAAAAAATCTATCTCCCTGTTGTCTATTTTTTGTTTTGCTCTTTATTTATATTTTAGGTTTCTCATATAAGAGAAACCATGAGAAATTTAAGCTTGTGTGTCTGATTTAGTTCACTTAACATTGTGATCTCAAGGTGCATTCACTTTCCTATACATTACTCAAATTTAGCGTTCTTTATGGAAGAGTAGTATCTTCATGTATTATCATCATGTATAAAATGTTTTCTTTATCCATTCATCAGTTCATGAACATGTAGTACAGGCTTCTTCCAAGACTCAGCTTTTATGAATTATAAGGTATATGTGTGGATATGCTTGCATCACTATACTGACATCTTTAACTCTTTTGGGAAGATACATAGAAGGAAAATAATTGGGTCAAGTGAGATTCCTATTTTAAGGGAGTTTTTGTTGGTTGGTTGGTTGGTTGGTTGGTTTTTGAATCCCATGCTGGTTTCCAAGGAATTATACTAGTTTACATTCTCACCAACAGTGTAGAAGTATGTATTTTTCCTTGCAGCTTCACCCAAATTTGTTATTATTTGATTTTTTTGATGATACCCATTCTTTATGGTGTAAGGTGGGATCCCAGTGTTGGTCCCATTTATACTTCCTTAATGGCACAAGATGGTGAATGTTTTTTATGCATTTATTGGACACATATTTCTTCTGAGAAGTGATGACTTTTTAAAGCAGTTCAGTTCCGAAAGGGATGAAAGGCAGGAGATATCATCTGCGGATGAGGTGGAATACATTCCAAAAGTGTTTTGTTTTTAGATGTGAGGAGCTTGCATGTCTGGATTAGGTAAGGTCATCCAACTGCCATAATACCTACTACACTTGAGTCACTTAAACCCAAACAGTCTCACTTAACATTACAGTCCAGTGAGAACTGGAATTAGTGGTCAGGTCTGCTGTTGATCAAGGACCCAGGTTCCTTCAATCTAGTTACCCCACCATCCTCCACAAATCTGGATCTTCTGTATTAGTGATTGGGAGAACACAGAGGACTGTGCAGAAAGTCTTATGGGCCAGGCCCACATGTCTACTTGTCCATTTAACAGATCTTAGTTGTAAAGACCACCTAACTCTAAAGGAACCTAGAAAATGTGACTTTTCTGTGTTCTAGGAGAAAAAGGAAAGAATTTTGGTAAACAGCAAGCCATCCTCTGCCGCAGAATAATTATAAGCTAGAAAAGAGCCAGTATCACACACCCAAAAGGTGAAGAAAAATAAGTAAAAATGTATTGTTGGCTGAGTGGGCAGGAGATGAGACAGAAGGCATAGGTGGAGATGAGATGCTCCCCATTTGGAAAAGAAGTGGAAAAATTCATCCTCTGCAACTTGATAGAAGGTAATATAAGTGCCGGTGGATACCCAACCTAGGATTGTGCAGTCACCATGTTGCCCTGTAACCTCCTGGGGGAACTCATGAAACAGACAACACACACAAAAGAGTTGCGCGTTGTGTGTGTTGCACAGAAATAACCTGCCAGGAAAGCAAGAAGGGATGATAATCAGTCAATACTTGGCCCCTAAACCCCACTCTCTAAGACTGTTTTTATGTTCTTCTGAATGAGTCATACATTTTTCTCCCCACGAGGTCACCTTCTGTTTAAGGAACTATGAATTGCCCGGTGCCTATTTTCTAATTCAGCCATGCAAAGAGGGTACTTTACCTCAAATTCACACAGAGAAACATTATATGCTATCAGCTGCCCTGCTGAAGAATAGGAGGGACTTGAACCAGGCTAAAGCAGACATACAAGAAGTGACACTGTGCATCCCTGGGTGGGAGTCTAATAGCCCACTTGAAGAGACTTTGGAAAAGGGTTGTATAATACCATAGTTGGGTCTTTGCATTATAATTTTACTATCCTATTTGAAATAATCCTGCCTTCTAGTATAGTAGGCTATGGAAAAATTCTGTAATTTCTAGGGCTTTTAAAGTCTTCCTTAAAGAAGAATGCTCTGTTTCAAGACTTATCTTTACAAATAGTTAGCTACCTACATTTTGTTTGCAATGGAAAAGCCCCAAAATTGGAAGCAAGTGTTTCATTTATGTTATCCCCTAAAAAGTTGGATGACCTTAAAAATCTCTTCACATGTATGAGTCTGTACCTTCTTAGCTGCAAAATGCCCTTATTTTGTGAGGACTCACAATTCTTTGAATATATGATTAGAAATTTATTTTTCAGTTATGCCAGTTCTAGATTCTAGGATATATAACAAGCATAGAAATGTAGACAAATATATTTTCATGTAAAAATTTAGGAGACCCAGAACAGTACAGCCTTGTAACTATAAGTTCCTTTACAATTAAACAAAATTATTTATTTAGAATACAAAAGTAAAATATTATTCAAATTTATATAAACTACTTAGCACTAATGTAATGTAGGTAAATATAAAAATAAATTTATGGCAGAATTTAATGAGTACTTATGTTTTATAAAATCACTTTTTACATAGCAAACATGCTATTGGTGTATGTGTATTATTGTTATTATAATAATTACTACTATGAACATTCTCTTCTCCCTGGGACCAGTATTACACAATGAATATTTCGATTGCAATTTAAAATTCTTCAGAATTGAAGCTGTATTTTAGCAACGTTTGGAATTAGTTTTTAGAGCCTTTCATTCTGGTATGGCTTTTTCTCCAATGAGCCTTCACTGAAATATTTTTTTCATTTGGAAAATCAACTGGAATGATTATATAAATGAAAATAGTACAAGTATCTAAGCAATAAACAGTATAAATTTCTAAGCAGTATGTTATCTTTGTTTTTAATGTACATTGTGTCACTTTTTGTTGTTTTGCAAATTTTGTTTTTAGTTGTTTTCTCCTTTGGTCTTTTATCTGATCATTTCTTTTTCTGTAAAAGTGGTTAGCTATCATCAGATGTTCAGAACTAGCATGCATTGTTAGGCATCTTTGAGACAGTTCTGTTTTATCCCTGATGATATGATCAAAACAGAGTATCAAATCTTCATTGAATCATCATTAAGATTTTTAATCCCTATGCAGAGAAACTTTCAAGCCTAGTTTTAGATAAGAATATCATTTTTAAAAACCTAAGTTATAACCAAATCCAAAGCAACACCAAAATCTTCATATATAAAAATTTGCAACAGAAAAACAAATAGAAGCAGTGTTCTGCATGAGAACTGTGAATAATCCAATTAAGTATGATGTAGTAAAGCTCAGGTTAATAAAATGTTAGGATTAGAAGTTGTTTTGGTCAGGGGCTACAAGAAAAACAAGACAATATGGGATATACAATTTATAGTATTATTTTGTAATAGTCACCCAAAAGTCAAACACAAAAGACAAATGCAAGAAATCTGTCCATACACTAAAGAATCCAGCTGAGGGTTTGGATCTGGATCTTGGCAACATCCTGCATGAGTCCAGCTGTAAACCTAGGGCCATAACAATGCCCCCCTATGAGTCCAACTGAAGGCCTAAAGCCCACAATAATGTCTCATGCAAGTCTGTTTCACAGATCTGCACTGGGAAGGCCCACAAGTCAGTGGTGGAAGCTAGACAGTCTATGTCTCTAGGATGAAGGATCTGTGCTAGTAGGTTGAGGGTTCTACATTAGAGCCAGGCAGAGATACTCAAAGTAAGGACCAGGGCTCCCCTGAAAATTACCAGAGCCATCCTCAGTGACAGCCAAGTCTCGAGCTCCTCTGATAGAACAGCTGAATTCGTAGCAGGAAACCAGCATGACAAGCTTTTCCAGGAGACTAAACAACACACATCTTCCCCTCCAGAGCCAGGAAGCAGAATAAAACGCTAGAGCTCCCCTAAGTGAACCATAGCCATTCTCAGCAAAACCAAGGTCCCAAGCTTCTCTGATGAGAACAGCCAAGTTCCTATCAGGAAAGAACCTCAACATACTCCTCCAAGAGAACCCACAGAAATAGGAGAACCAGCAACACCATGGAGAAACAAGACCACACTACTTCTTCCTCTCTAGTTCTCTTTTTTATCTTTGCAGCAATCCTCAGGAGGGCCTGCCACACAGCACCACGCTGATTCAGCCGATGTTACAAGTTAGCCACCAGTTATCAGTCCACCGCAGAAGTACACTAGCGATCCAATACTAAGAAGTTCTTTACACATGAAGAAATTGAGAGTCAGAGAGACTCAATGCTGCCCAAGAAAGCACAGCTTTTCAGGGGCACAATTTTCAGAATCTGACTGCTAGTCAGAATTATTTTTCTTCATGCATCTCAAAGAAAATACACAGAATCCTATGACTCTATTCCATTCCCAGCTCCACATAAGAGTTTACCTGGGACACTATCAGAAGCCGTCCTAGGCCTGCTATCCCAACTATAAAGGATATGTTCAGAACATTCTTATATCTAAATTATTCCCTGCCATCGTTCACTTTTCTTAGTAATAAAAAACACACCTTTTTTCTTGGGAACAATTTAAACTTATAATTTTGGAACTATAACTATGAATATGAGGTTCTTAATCATCAAGATATTTTTTCTCAACACTTAAACTGATGCAATTTTCAGAAATTCAAAAAGCAAATTTTGCAATCACTTTTCATACTTACTGAAAAGAAAGTAAAAGAACAAAAGAGGCATAATTATGTGGCATATTTAATCAAAAACTGTGCAGACAAAATGTCAAAAATGAGAGTGCCTTATCAGGCATTTAAACTGTCCAGTGACTCACCATGCTATGGATTTGCCTCCAGAGGTTCAATATTTATTGGATAAACAACATAACCTAGTTAAGAACATGACTGCTGGTCACTGGCCTAGATTCTAAAGCTGGTGCTTTCACCTGAAAAATGGTTGACTTTGAAGGAATGATTTCTCTGAACTTCAGTTTTCTTAAAAGTGTACTTGCCTCCTGGTGGGTAAGAGGATAAACAGTGATAATATATTTGCATACATTTATTGTCGAGCCTAACATGAAGTAAACACTTTAGAAATGCTCTTTCTGAAGTTGATTCCTATACTATATAAATTGCTGGGCCAGGGATTTAGCTCAGTGGCATAAGTGCCTGTCTGACAAGTGTGAATTCTATCCCTGGTACCAAAAATAAATACATAAAAAAATAAATTGCTAAGTAACTTGAACATTTCATCCTGAATTAATCAGCTTTTCCATTGCTAGGACAAAATGCATGATGGACACAATTTAAACGAGGAAATGGCTTATTTAGCTCCTGGTTTCAGAGGTTTGAGACTTTGTTTCCATTTCTCAGTGGTCTAAAATGAGGCTGATCATCCTGGCAGAGGGTATGGTGGAGCGAAGCTGCTCCCTTCATGGCAGCTGGGAAGTAGAGCCCAAGAGCAGAGTGACAGAAAGGAAAAGCTTAAAAATCAGACATAGTCTCCAAGGTCATGCCCTCATGATTCACCCAAACATACCCAAAAGTGTGCTCCACTAATCTGCTGGATATCTCTTCAGGCAGCCAAATTGACAAGCACTAAAAAGTGACTGACAGGAAATACAGCATCACCAAGCAGAGAAACACCTCTCCCAGCGCCAGTTACAAAGGGAGTGCTCTAGAAGAAGTGGGTGAGTGTACGCATGGTTGGGTGGCCAATGAAGAAACCAAGATGATACTAAAGATTGTCTTCAAACCAAAACTCTTTTGGATAATAAAAATATATAAATATCTGAATAAAATTCTTTTAATTTGTCCTTACCAATAAATAAGACCATATTGATACAATAAGCAAGATTATCTTTAGAATGACTGCAAAGCCCTGGTTACCTTTACTTGGCAAATGTGTTCTTTGTGTTCTTTCTTAGTATTTGTTTATATGTCTTCCCATTAGTGTACCATAAAAAGATTCTGCAGCTCATCAAATTGTTTAACACATGTGACACTCGTCAATAAAATACTAGGTAAGAAGCACAGCTCTAACTTCCTTGTGTTTTATCATAAAATAGATGATATAGATCTCACATGATATGCTGAATTATATACAAATCCAAATTTGTGTGATCCAGTCTATCAGGGGAAGGAAGCATAGAAGATGGGAGAAGTATGAGAATAGACAGTTGATGAGCATATTGAACTTTAATTTTGTGTATGGGCTATGGTGTGGGAGTTTTGCACATATTATCATGAGTAAAATTTATTACAGTCTCATGAAATGTACTGTTGCAGAAGTAACTTTCCCAAAGGTCACATAACTAGTCATTAGCTCAGAACTGCAAGATCCCAGTTCTTTTCATTATATCATATTTCTAGGATAAAGTAAAATTCAATCTTTTATGGATATTTTCTTCTTACTGGCATATAGCTCAAGTACTTGTCAATGAATTACCACATCTGGAGCTATTTCCGCTTTTTTGCTTACATTTTACTTTTATACACTGTTATAAAGGCTCATTCCAGGAGGAAACACAGGCTTTTCTTCAGACATAAAAATAGGCTAATGGCAATGACAGGGATGACTGTGAAGAGGGAAAAAAAGCAAGTGATATTGCCAAATCTATATTAGGAGTTACAGTCTTCATTATAAAAGAACTCAAGCATGTCATATTGTGAAACAGCCTATGATAGAAGACACAGCGAGGAGCTATGATGGATTCCATTTACCATATGGTGTGTTGATGCATCCTATTTCCTTGGGAATACACTAAGGATGAAAGGAGAATGGAATCTTTCAAAAATGTATTGAATAATCATCTGAGTCTGAATGGATTTTGATTATACCAACATGCACAATGACTCAACAAGGATAATGAAATACCAGGTTCTCTGAATGCACATCGCACTATTCTCTCACTATCAACTTCAGTCAAATATGAATTATTTCAACAGGGTAGGCTCTCCAAGGGTTATCCTGTGGCTCCCAAGAGAACAACTTAAGAGGATCCAATGCCAAAAGTGACTTGTGAATTGCTAATTGACATTCATAACAAATAGAACTTCACATTTTCAGTTGTGATCTGAAAGATGAGTTGTGAAAACAAAAATCTATTTTTGTTTTCGTTGAAAGGATTTGACAACATTATCTAGGATAGATTTTAAATCATAATGTGGAGCATTTGCCTACTCAGAGGTTAGATAAAAAGAATGCTGATTTAGTCATTATCCTTAAAGCTTAGTATTACTGAGGCACTGAAACAGAAGAGGCTGGGTACTCTTGTAAGAGATGAACAAAGCACCTTAAAATATATTAATGTAAAAAAGCTTTACTTGCTTATCTATAGTGTATAATGAGAATGTGCAATTTTATGGTTACAATTATTGTCAGGCATGCAGTTGAAGGATCAAAATGTAATATAATAATTATATCATGAAGAGATTACAGTAAAAAGTAAACATTTTAGAATCTTTAATTTCTGTTTTAAAGTTCGTCCTAATTTCAATTTTAAAATGTTTTGATTATGATGTTTGAGCTCAAGAATTGCACTGCTTTATTAAAATTCTTAATAAATATTATTAACAAAGAATATTCATTAATACTCTTAATAAGGAATATTTTCCAAAGAGTTGCACAAAGCCTCATCCTGGTAAGTAGGCTATTCATGTTGACCTTCACTAGCCAGTGATGGCCTTAGCTGACAAATGTTCCTTGGCGAGAACTCACATGTTCATGCTGGAAGGAGAATTCCGTGCCTACTTCTTTACTCAGGATGCCATTGAGGACTAACTGTTCTCTTTTTTGTGGGAAAACTGATTTACTCCTTAGTATGCCAGCTTCTGGCATCAGGTTATTGCTTTCTCAATGACCCTAGGAGTTAAGTAATGCTGTATTTGATTTGCAGCAAAAGTTTAGAGGTGGGGGGAAGATTAGAAGAAATATATATGCTTGGTTCTAACCAGCATTTAGTTCTGAATCTCTGTGATTCTAGAACTATCACTTTAAACACCTGGCTACACATTGTAGGTCAGTCTACACAGCAGAATAATAATATACAGGCTGCCAGAATTGCTGACCATACAAGCTAGTTGTTTACATTAATGCATAGTCTTTCTAAAAATTCCTGTTTGTATACCTCAAGGCAAATTAGAAAATGAGAATGGAGATGAGTTATGTGATCAAAGACAGTTTCATTTAAGCATTTTTAGTTTGTGTATTTTTAATCAATTAAAACATTGCCCAACCAAATATTCTTTGTTGCCAAGAATGTCACCTTTTCTAATAAAAAGTTATGAATATTTTTGCCTTCTCAACTAAAGTTATATTATTGTGATGTAAAGTAATAAAATATTTGACACTGAAAGTTACTCTACTTGATGGAAGTTTTATGTTTATTAGATATTATTTAATATAATTGTTTGGCTGGAAAGTTTCAGTGGAACAGAAAAACGTTATATATTGGATTTTAACACAAACCAATATTTGACAGAGGAACTATTGCTCACTCCTCTCTCTCTTTTCCTTCCAGTGCTGGCAATAGAATCCAGGGTTTTGGGACTGAGCTACATCCCCAGCTCTTTTGTATTTTGTATCTTGAGATGGTGTCTCATTAGTGGACTGCAGTTTGTCCTCTTCCTGCCTCAGCTTCCCCAAGGGCTTAGCTAACAGGCATCCATTACCACACACAATTTGTTCTTTATTTCTTCTTTGAAGGCCAGCATGTTAGAACAGAAAACTCTGTTGCCAACCCTAGCTCTACCCCTACTTAATCACAACTTACCCCACAGTCTTCAGCCGTGTGCCATTTTTCTTTGGTAACTTGCATCTAGTAAGAGAGATGAGAGGATATGCTGGCTTCTTTAACTCACCCAAACAAATATACATTATGTGCTTTTCTGTTCCACATAAATAAACATCATTGGCTTGACTGGGACCAAGAAGAGTGTTTATTGAAATTTCATTCTGGAAAGGAAGAATCAAATCTATTTGCAAACTTCACTTTCACAGTAGCTTTGTAGTCACTTGAATCCACTGAAGCTGAGACTGCAGCCACACAGACAACTCCTTTCCCCGTTCAAGGACAATGAGGAGAAAATCCCACAATGCATTGATTCACTTTTTTCTATGTTTATTTTTCTTCCTTTAGAATGAGAACCTTTCTTCCAAACCAGTGAACTTATTAAGCCATTCACAAAGTGTGATTAAGAGGCATGCCCTGAGTTCTAGCTAGAGTCATAAGGCCCTCTAAATTTTTACATTTTTTATGTCTTATCTTTAAAATAGAGACAACATGTGGTACTGTGAAAAGGATTAGCCTTAGGTTATCTGAAAAATTGCCTTTGAAGCTTTTTTTTTTTTTTTTGAAAACATGGTTATGGTAAAAATAATGAAAAGAATGAAAAGAAAATTCAAGTATATACCAGATTCACAGAATTTTTCGTTTCATTGTGATTTTAGGAATGATAGACTGTAATCTAATCTCATTTGAATAACTAGAGCTTCATAAGTTCCTGCGTTTGCTATTTGGGGCATATAACTTATTAATACAAATGCCGAAACTTCAATCTACAGTTCTTGGCCTAACAAAGCATGTGTGAATGTGCATGGGTAGAATGGGAGCAACAGCTTATAAAGTAAAGAAAAGTGGACATTTCTACAGGTACCGAGAGGCCCATTAATCCTGTCCTAAACAGGGCCAGTGGTTATGTCCTCCTGAAATAGAAGTGAACTAACATACAGATAAAATTGGTCTGTCTTTTAACAAATGCTTCAGTGGCGACTTTTGAATATTAAATCAACCACTATCTGAATTGCCTAGGTATTTCCTAAAGGTGGATATTGTAGTATTTCATTCAGTCCTACCAAATCAGAATGTCTGGGAAACAACCCAGAGCATCTGCATTTTTAACAAGTTCTTCAGTAACTCATATGTTCACAAATTTGAGAACGCATCTCAGAAGAAGCTGAATTTTAAAGAAGAGTAATGCTCTCTCTGAACAAGATCTGAATGTATCTTATTTTTCATTGTTGTTCTGTTTCTTGAAGTAGAAGAGAGCATGGCTATATTAAAGTGATATTAGTACAGTGACTTTGGTGATTAGGAAACTGTATTTTTAAATCAAATAAAAAAATAGAAGTAATCTGTAAGACTGTGAATAATAACACTTGATTATTTTTCAAATAATGCTTAAATGAATATAATCCTTTGATTTAAATATAGGCAATTGTCTTTCATTATGAATAGAATTTATATATTTTTTTCACACTCCAAGGCCATCTCAAGGATGTATTAAGCTTTCTGCACCATTTGAACAAAGGCATTATTCTTGAAGTTATAAATTTTAAATAAAGTGGTATGATAGTGACAGTGATTAGTAAATTGATTTTTGAAAAAATATCTATAGTTACTATGCATATTTTGGTTAATGGTTTATTACAATGTCTTTTATTTTCTTCTTAAATTAATAAATTCCTATTTTCTGAATAGTTTGAGATTTGCAGCAAAATTGAGAGGAAGATACAATGATTTTTTACGTGTCCTCTGTCCACACTTATGAATTGTCTTCCCAAATATCAATATCTCCCAGCAGAGTGATACATTTATTACAACTGATGAATCTACATTGACACATCATAATTACACAAATTCTGTATCTCCTTCAATTAATCTTCATCCTAAGAGTTTTGCATTCTACAAATTGCATTCTACAAATGTAGAGAGACATGTGTCCACCGGTATAGTATCAAACAAAATAGTTTCACTGCCCCAAAAATCTGCTGTGCTCATTCTAGTTCATCCTCACTCAACTACTGATTTAATAAATATCTCCATAATTTTTATTTTTCTAAATGCTCATACTGTTGGAATCCTATTTCTTTAGGATCAAATGCTACAGTGAGTGTTTAAATAAAAACACTTATTATAATAAAAGATACATTGTCTTTATTTCCTTCAGTACATGCTGCCATCCTTCTAATACACTTTTCTCATGGCTTGGAGTTATTTTAACACTAAATAATGTACCACAGTTTACTTATATACTGTCTTACTGAGGAACATCTTGTTTGCTTCTGTGTTGTAAAAATTCTGTTATAAACATCTATGTGCATGTTTTTGTGTGTATATAAGTTTTCAACTACTCAAATAATTGCCATAGACCAAGATTGCTGGCAGACATCAAAGTGCAAATTTCTTCTCTGGTTCTGTGAATTTTCATGTCCTTGTCTTGACTTTGACTTTCACTTTGACTTTTTAAATTTTCATAAACTCTAGCTTAGCAATTATTTCCTTCGTGGATTTTCTCTTTGGTATTCTATCTAAAATGTTGTTGCTCTATCTAAAATCTTCTAGGTTTTCTTCTGTGTTAGTTTCAAGGACTTTTATATTTTGAGTTTCATTTTTAGGCTTATAATCCATTTTGAGTTGATTTTAGTGAATTGCGTAAAGCCAGTGCCTGTTTCATTTTTTGTATGTGGATGTCCCGTTATTCTAGTAACTTTCGTCTAATAGACTATCTTTATTCCATTACACTGTCTGGGCTCAGTTGTCAAGGATCAGTTTATAGTTCTATACCACTATTTCTATACTCTGCATTTGGTTCCATTGATCTACCTGTCAGTTCTTTTGGCAACACCATACTATTTTGATTACTGTAGCTTTATAGAAAATCTTGAGCTGAAGTAATATTGGTCCTCTAATTTTGTTGTTCTTCAGTATTTTGTTGGCTATTGTGAGTCATTTGTATCTCTTTATAAACTTTACAATGAATTTGTCTATGGTATCTATAAAATACCTTGAGATTTTGATTGAGACTGTGTTAAACCTATAGAGAAAGTGGGTGAAACTGACATTTTGATAATATTGAGTCTTACTATCCATTAATATGACATGTGTATTCATCTATCTCATTAGTCTTGATTTATTTAATGAAGTTATGTAGATTTTTATACAGATTTTATACATATTTTATTAGGTCTATATCTAAGTATTTCATGGAAAGAATGTTAATATGAATGGCACTGTGTTTTAATTTTTAAATTCCACTTATTCATTTCTCATATATAGGAAAGGAATTGACTTAATATTGTACCCTGAAATATTGATATAATTATCCATTATCTTCAGGAATTTTTTATCAATTCTTTGGAATTTTCTACATAGATAATCAATAAGTCATCTACAAAGAAAGACAATGTTATGTTTTCCTTGTCTTTACATCATCTAGGACTTCTGCTGAGCTTGTAAATCAGTGGTGAAAGAATACATACTTGTAGAAGTCTTTCAGTAGGGTTATTTTTTTCTTTTCTTTTCTTTTCTTTTCTTTCTTTCCTTTTTTTTTTTTTTGTAGATGTTCTTTTTAGGTGGAGGAAGCTCCCCTCAATTCCAGTTTACTGAGAGGCTTTGTTATAAATAGGTGTTGGATTTTTTCCAATTCTTTCTGCTTCTATTGATATCATCATATGATTTTCTTTTTTAGCCTATAGATGTGATAGATTGTATTAATTCACTTGAAGTTCTTGAAACAGCTTTGTATACTTGGGATAAATCCCTCCTGATTGTTTGATAGTTCTTTTAATATACTACTGAATTTGATTTCCTAATATGTCATTGAATTTTGCACCAATTTTAATGTGAGATATTGATTTGTGGATTTATTTTCCTGAAATGTTATATCTGATTTTGCTCTGAAAATAATGCTGACCTCAAATGATGAGTTAGGAACTATTCTCCTGCTTCAGTATGGTTAAAGAGATTGTAAAGAGCTGTCATAATTTTCTCTTCAAATATTTGTTGAAAGGCATCAGTGATTCAACCCATTTAGACATGGTGTCACTTATCTTGGAAGGTTATTAATTATTAATATAATTAACTTAGTAAATATTTCTCTATTTCCTTTTGGATGAGTTTTGGCAGATTACATCTTTCAAAGAATGGGTCCATCATATCTATCTAAGTTATCAAATTTCTGGGTACAAGATTATACATAATCTTACATACATAATCTTTCCAAAATATGTTTTTAGTAATGCCATAAATGTCAGTTTTGTGTATTTATACATTATTTGTTTCCAAGATACTATAGTAGATAATTTTAAATGTTACAATTTTAATATAATGGAAGATATACTAATTAAAATGTTATTTTGAATATTCTCATCACTATATTAAATTTGTGCTTCTTAGTCATTAAATAAGAAAAAGAATTTTTAAAAAACATACTAATGTTCAAGACCAAGTTCTGTACTTTTCTTTCTTTCTTTCTTTCTTTCTTTCTTTCTTTCTTTCTTTCTCTCTTTCTTTCTTTCTATCTTTCTTTAAGAGAATAAAACAAAACAAAGCAGAACATGGCAAATCAGAATAGAACAATGCAAGTAACACAGGACTTCAAAAAAAAGACAACAGGAAGTCAACAATAGCTGCCATAATGTCTCTTGTTTTCTTTGAAATAGTTTTCCATACCGTCATACACAATAAAATCAAACATAACACAATAGAATAAAAACAATCAAAACAAAAGAATAAAAGCAGTATGGGACTTCAAAACTAGATAACAAGAAATGAACAATGTTTACTCTAATGCCTCATTTTCTTCAAAATATCATCCATACTATCATACATAATAAAGTCAAATAAAATGCAATAGAATAAAACCAGTCAAAACAAGAATAAAAGCATGATAGGACTTCGAAACAAGATGTAGGAAATAAACAATGGCTACCATGATGTCTTGTTTTCTTCAAAATAGCAGTTCATACCATCACACATAATAAAATCAAACAAAACAAAGCAGAGTAAAACCAATTAAACAAAAGAATGAAAGCATTTTAGAATGTCAAAACAAGATAATAGGAAATCAACAATGGTTACCATATATATCTCATTATCTTCAAAATAGCTGTCCACACCATTAGACACAGTAAACTTTAACAAAATAAGACAGAATAAAACCAAACTTAACAAAATTATGAAAATAATACAACAGTTCAACTTAAGATAATAAGAAATTAATAGCGTTACCACCTTGCAATTCTTTGTATTTTATTCTAGGGTTCACCTGTATAAGTTCAGACCATTTCACCCATGAACATGATCTCCATTTCCATCTATTTACCTACAAGAGCCTAGAGATTATCCTACTTTATAACTGGATAGCTTTCCATTATATGAAAATACTGTATCTTTCTTATCCATTCTGCAGTTATCCTTGCTTTTTTTTTTTTTGTCTCCTGTGCATGAAACAATTGTTTTTTCTCCTTTGATTTTCAGTCTGTGATGTTCCTTTGAAGTTAAATTTGTTTCTTACGTACAGTATATTGATAGATCTTGTATCTTGATCCACTCTCCCTGTGTTTCTTTTTATTGCAGAATTGAGGCCATCTACATTAATCATTACTACTGGCATGCATTTGTTTGTCTTTGTCATGCTATCCTCTTGCTGTTGGTCTCCAATTTTCCCCTTCATTCTATTACCTGTCCTGTTTCATGATCCTCCTCGGCTGCTCTTCCTGGAACCATGGTCATCTTTATCTCTCTAGAACACCTTTCAACACTGTAGGGTTGATTTGGTGGTCATGAATTCTTTCAGTTGTTCTTTATCATGGAAGTATCTTATTTTCCATCAACTTTGAAAGATAGTTTTTCAGGGTAGATCAATCTGGTTGGAAGTTGTTTTCTTCCAGGATTTGAAAGACTTCACTCCAGCTCTTCTTGACTTGATGGTTTGTGTTGAGCAGTCTGCCATGATTCTGATTGGTTTTCCTTTATAGGTGATCTGTTTCTTTTCTCTAATGGCTTTTAATATTCTGTTCTTGTGTTGAATTTCTGGATTGTGATTATTATATGTCTCAGTGTAGATTTATTTTGGTTATGGCTATTGGAGTCCTATATACCTCACTTTTCTTGGAAAGTTTTCTGGTATTACTTCTGTAAATAGCCTTTTTATTTCATTTGTGTTGACCCCTGCTTCTTCACTGATACCTATCATTCTTAAATTATTTTCCTTTGCATCATCTTGCAGGCATTGAATTGTTATTTCCTGGTTCCTTGTTATTTTTAAGAGATCTTTCATTTCAGGGTCACTAGTTGTGGTCTTGTCTTCAAGGTCTGAAAGTCTGTCTTCAGTTTCTTTCAAGCAGTTTTATCAACTTTTTAATTTCCTGGATATCTCTTTGAATCTGTTTCATGCATTGTAATTCTTTTCTATATTGTGCACTCAAGGTTTCCATCAGTTTCCTATCCTCTTCTTTATCTGTGTCTTTTTTAGATATGCTGAGCAATTCTTTCATTATGCTTGTTATTTCTTTTACCTGAGACAAATTTCTGATCTGATTACTTTTATGGTCTGTTGAAGTTGTTGCTTTACTTCAGTTGCTATCCTCTCAGAGATTTCAGGTGTGTAACTTTCATTTTCTTCCATGACTATATCTCCCAGACTTGTTCTGTGTGGGCTGCGGGTCTGAGATTGCCTTTTGCTCCTTCATCTTGACATTCTCCTTGGGTTTCTTCCAACAAGCCAGTTGTAGGGTTCCAAGTACTTCTCACATTGGCTGCCCCTCTTTGATGTAGGAGAATGAGACAGGCACCTGGGTTCCTCTGACCCCAGGTTTACAGGGAGATAGCAGGACATGGGTCGGGGTTCTCCATACCTGTGCAGCTATGCTGGGGCTTCTCCGATGGCCAGGGATCCGTGATGGTGGGACTGCTTCTTCTCTCAGCCTGTGTGTCTACCCCGGGACTCCCATGATGGAGGCAGGCACACAGAGGTGTGTTTGTCTGATTCTCCTGGTTGGCGATGGCTTCCCTAAAGAAGCAAGGATCTCCAGTGGTGACCTGCAAGGGCTTATCAGACTGCGAGTCTCTGCTCGAGCTGGCTGACCCCAGGAAGTAAGCCTTCCAGTGGTGACTGGCAAGCAGAAGCAGATCTTTTTCTTTTATCTCTTTAGAAAGACTTTAGTCAGTATTCAGAGAAGAAAGGGCTATGTCATATCATACAGTGATCTTAAGAAACATGACTGCTAAACGTTCTTGGAGATTGTCAGTATATATTAGCAAATCAAAGTTTTGAGGCTATCCTACATGTAGAGAACTCTGTTAAACTTTTGAATATTGATTTAATTTTTAAACCAATTTAGTTTCACAGGCATGGGCTTTTTCATTGTTTCACATAATTTTTGTCACAATAATTTTCTTTTAAAACTATCTTGGAAAATGATCAGCTGCATAATTCTCACTCTACAGAAAGGAAATCTATCTTCGAACAATTCATTTCTCCCAGGCAGCACCTTCAGAAAGAAATTCACCATGGAGTTAAAGGGTACTTTTACAAGGGACATTGAACAACATAACAGGAACTTCAACAAGAAACACAGGAAGCCTCTGAGATAGGGTCTTGAGTCTGCCTTCGTTGAATGCCTCTGCTTTCACAGTGCTGGAATATTCTGTATAGGTGATAACATGGGAGTTGGTGGACGTATCTGCTGGCTCAGACATGCATGTGTCCGATCACATTAACTTGACACAACACTGGAACACAGACTATCTATGGAGAGCATTTCCCTTAAGATTGTTTATTAAGTATTGCTTCTAGCAGTCTGATGGTTGGTAAGACTGGAGACAGCAAACAGAATGCTGTACACTTTGGATGTCCTGTATTTCCAGTAGAAGGTCAACATGCAGACAGAAACAGTATTGGCATTTAATTAACAAAGGATTCTCTCTTGGATCTTTCCTAGAGCCTCTGAGACAGAGGAATGCTGCAAAGTTTCCTCAAAAGGCAAGTGGCTCCAACCAGATACTTAGATCATGGTTAAAGTTATGATCTAAATTTTCAAGCTGTGGAATAAGAGTTTTTAGCTTGTACCTTCCAAGGGTCAAGAGTAAACAGCAATTCTAATCAACCATATGAATTACAGTGCTGTTCTTAAGTTTGAGCAAGTGTACATATTGCAATAGTTAATCTTGATTTGTCTACTGGATTATCTTAAGAGAAGCCTAGAATATGAGTAAAGAATATCTCTGGGTGTGTCTGGGTAGGTCCGGGAGGCACAACCTTGGAGACTAGATCTGGGGCTCTGATTGTCTGCACTGTCTACTTCTGGCAGCCATTAACAGCTTTCCCCTGCCAAGCCCTTCCACCATGATCCTTTTGCCTTGAAGTCAGCTAGTCATGCAAGCAAAGCTCTGAAACCATGAGCCAAAATAAACCTTTTCTCCTTAAAGTTGTTCCTTTCAGGTATTTGAGGAGGTGATAGATTCTGATCAATATACTTGTCAACATGAATTAGACAAAACATGCAGCTCTGAAGAAATAAAAATAATCGATCTGCTGAATTTGGTGATTTATATACTTGCAATTATATAAAATTATAGCTATGGCAAAAGAGGAGAAACACACAACTTTTGAAAGAAACAAAAATATACCATAATTTCACTGTATGAAACCAAAAGTAACAAGAAAATAAAGTCTCTTATATTGATACAATTTGAAAACAGTATGGAGTATATGTGGGGACTATTACCTCTTTGTGTTTTTTAAAGACAATAATAAGCATAAATGCAGTTAGCAAAAACTGTTTTTTTTTGCCTCCTCTAAATGTCTGCTTGCTAGGAAGTCCCTTCTCTTCAGTAACATTCCATGAAAAATATATGAATGCTATATGTTCACAAACATTTCTAAGTAAGTACTCTGCCATCAGTGTTCCAGTTCTTAGTTATCAGACAAAAGGCTCCCCTTTTTGAAGTTATTGACATTTTCAGCTTTAGGGGAAAATTCATCCAGAAAACATGTTTCAGTTTTGGGATATAGAGCAAACAGTTGCTGTACTTCTTTTCTTAGTTTATTTAAGATTATCTATCCAAGTGCAGTAAGCTGGCCACACCAATAAAATAAAAAAGACGGTGTTTTTTGGCAGTATCTCATCAATGAAACAAAGATCGGAATTCATGAATATTTAAGTAAAGCCTGCACTGCTTGCCTGTCTGGTACACCACTGCCTATAGAGGTCCCTACCTACACTTTACACAGAATATTTCTTTGTCCAAGATTTGATCTTTTGTTATTGGTACTGCCCTCAGTGTTATCATCTGGTAGACAGCTGGGCTCAGTTTACAGCAAATGAATTTGTATGTTTTAGTACTAAGACCAGAGCCTTTGGGTGCCAAAAGAGCCCTCTAGTGATTTTTGAAGGTACCCAGTGTTTGGTAAAGGGTGCTAGTATGTGGATGCCATAGGCTACACACTAAAGACCATTGACACTTGCATTGTTAATTATAAATAATAAGAGAGTAAATTAAGTCTTGCTGTGTCCTTATCCTGATTCAAAGAGACATCGATCAATTGGAGCTTCTCACAGTTCCCCATCAAATTACACCAAGTTGGTAAGGATGCTTACTCAAGTTCCTGTTCCCAAAAAATCTGCCATTTCTGCTATGGCAGAAGATGATCTTATACATCAAAAGCATGGATAAGGGCACTAAGGTAAAGCAGATGTGAGATGAGAAAAGGAGCTTGCCCTAGTTTGCAAAGAGATGAACTTTTCTGAAAATAATTTCAGAAAAAAGTAAAATCCCTTTTAGCTAAGAAATTACAGTATTCAAAAATATATTGTATTACTTGATTGCAACAGGATTATCCCAGAAAACAACATGTGGTTTTCATTAAGTGAATGGAAACATAAAAATGTATAAACTTTTAAAAACTGTTTAGAAGATTTTTGAATTTTTGCTAATACCAGAGATGACAGAAAATGTGATTAATTGCCATTCATAATTGCAGTTTCATTCCAGTGGTTATTGCTTGTCAGTATCAATTAATAGCTCAACAAAAACCTCATTCATTCCAGAATATTGAAGAATGATGGCTTGTGGGAATTATGCTAAACTAGCACTTTCAATTAGATTTTGAATTTTATAGGGTACTGAATAATAGTTTATGAGTTTATGACACTAAGTACCGATGAGTTATTGTTGAATTGTAATTACTATAATTACATATGTTTATCTGGAGAGTTGTAATTAATATTGTCTTTATGCTTAAAAATAGACTATTGTACTTAATTTTCACCTAATGTATAGGTTCTTAAATTTATTGCACCAGGGAATATGATGCAAAAATAGCATGCTGCAATGATCTAGAAGTGTACAGAATATGACTGTTGGCTGGTTAGGGGGAAAAGATGACAACCAGACAAGGTACAGGGCAAGACATTACCTTCTTTGCACCCAGTGTATAATCTAAATTCTGTGCTCCAGTTTTCTTTTTCTTTTGCATAAGCAATTTACCATATGAATTTATAAGGTAGGAGTATATAAAGGAACAAGATGGAATGCAATACCACTTCCCACTTCAGAAGATTGAAATTTGAGCATTAGTCTGCCTCCAGAATCTTTTTGAATTTATTTTCCAAAACTATTTTGTTTATAGAATTCAACTTTCCATCAATCCTTAGAAGATAAGAAAGCATATACATTTCAAATTTAATGCCATAAAATACAAGCTTTGTACTTACTCAGTAACACATATAAACACAGTCTACAAGGACATTTCACATTCAAATAATAACTTCAAGAAGTACCAGAAAAATCCATTAATCAAAACGTCAGAATTCGTAACTAAAATCTGATAATATTGTTAAGCCTAAATATTCATAGTGCATTTGACACCTACTAAATCAAAGTCCAATTTCCTTTTCAATAGCATGATTGTACCAATAGCATTCAACTAAAACAGAAAAATATTCAGGACTTTTTGATAAAATTAAATGAATTCTGAAAGAAGGTCTGGTATTTGGAAACTATGGAGATCACCTACTTGATCCACTGATGTTGTAATAATTGTACATTTACAGTTGAGAAAAAAATGAATATACTAAATCACAGGCTGCTATTCTTTATCTAGATTGCTGTCCTCATCAACTGGTTTATTGAATTATTCAAATATTATACTTTTATATGAGCTCAAGTTATGCCGTGATTTATTGTATATTATTGTTTTTTGCTTAATGAATTAAGAACTTTGCTGAGTGTCATTCTAAAAGTGGAGAGCATAAAATTACAGTATGAATAAATGTAAAGTAGGATGATACCATTTAGAAACAAAGAAATGTTACCTCTCTTACTCTAATAAACTTTTTTCACAGATATTGTGTGAGTTACCATTAACCATTCTGCCAATGCAAGTGCCTCACATTCCTAAGGGCAATTAAGCCTTGCCTTTTTTTAAAATCAAACTTGTGCTTAAATATTTTTTGACATGTCTTAAATACAAAATTTATGAAGATTGTGTCTAGGATGAAGTAGTCTGTGCTCTGTCCACACTATCTTTCTTCTTGTTGGTTTTATACCTTACGGAAAATAGCTTTACTTATCTGTGTCTTGGTTTTCTTAACCGTAAAATGGAAATATATTGTATCTAATTGCCCTATTTTAAGGATTAAATATGTAATACACACAAACATGTACAAGAGTACATGAACATAGTATTGGATAAAACTCCTTAATGATTTTATTCTTTTTTATGTGAGATACTGTATTTTCAAAAGCTGACTTCCCAGTATTGTCACTATCCTGGATGTGGACTTCTCTCCAGCCAGGTACATCCCCATTGACTTCAGCTCTTCACCCTTGCCTGTCCCTTTGTTGTAGGCCCCTAATGCTATTTTATAGTGTTCAACTCTGTGAGGTCTGCAGCTATGACAGCAATGTCTTCTACGTCTTCATACAAGCCATTCATAACAATCATCAAAACATGGCTGAGTAAAAAGATGCTTGGCACACCAAGGGTGGTCTCCTTGCCAGGTGAAACTGATCCATGAAGCGCACACTTTTTGTACAGTGGTTCAAACAGCTTTACGTCTGCTAACCCAAAGTGTATTCTCCTCATACATGTCTATCTCGTGTAATGAGGCTATCATGAGAGTTACTGTGAAATGACTTTCTAAAATATGTCTTTATAAAAATAACAGTGTCCATCTCCAAACCTCTTCCAATTAAAGTTTTAAATAGATAATTTTTATCTCTGAATCACTTCTTAAAGTTTTCAGTATGCAATCTATATACTTACTCAAATATATATCTTTGCATACAGGAACAAGGAACAAAGGAAGATATATCACTAGAAAAGGCATTATTACCATTTGGAAAAAAAGAAACCAAAATAACAACAACAAAAGAATATGAACTGACTTTCAAGGTTTCTTCGAATGTTTTTCAAAAAATGTTCACATTTTTATTTTGTAATATACACATGAGCTATACATTGTAGGCATGTCTCTTTATTTTGCAGTAGCTCCTCCAACTGTATATAATTATCTCTAACTGATCTTTAATAAACCCCATAAATCAAAACTCATACATGCAACATAAAATGCAATGTCAGAACTATAGTTTTCAAACTTTCAATTTAATAAATTTTGATGAGGCTCAAGAATCTAACTTTTATTCCAGATGATATTACAAGCAATCTATAGACCTCTTTATTTAAATACTAAATTAAGGGCTTTATTGAAATTCAGTAAAATTCTTTCCTTTCTAAAAATGAATCATTGTGGCTTCCTGTAATAAACATACTTTTGCATTCCTTTAAAAATTAAAATGTCAAAATTTACCCATAAACAATTTCTTGACCACATAAATATTGTATATGGAGAACTATGCCTCTACAATTAAAGCAGTATGATTTGAAACTTTAATTAGACTACTCTGATTGACTTAACTAGATAATTACTGATCTCAATTACACACAGAAAGGCATGGACTAAGGAGACTATTTCAGGGAGGAAAGGTTTAGCAGGTTTAACAGAATATAGTAACTTTCTTTTCCCTCAAGTTCTCTGGGTAACATTTGATAAAATTCAGGATGCAGCCTCTATCAGAAGGCTTGAGATTCAGTCACGGTGACTGCATAAGACAGACAACCACTAAATACCTGTGCAGTGAGTGAATAAATGTAGACAGGGCTTCTCTTATCAAGAAACAATAAGATTGTTTATTATCAATTGACCGTCTTTCTTAAGCACTTTCTTCATAGCCAAGAAAAAGTACCCGACACCACAGCATAAAAGAAGAGAGATTTATCTCTGGCTTACAGCTTCAGAATTTTTAGTACTTGTATGGTCAGCTGGCTCTAAAACAGAAATAGCCTGTAGGAAGACCACAGGGAGAGGAAAGCTGCTCATATGATGGTGGCCAGGAAGCAGCAAGGGTAAAGGCAGAGCCAGGGTCAAGAGCTTATCCTTCCAGGTCACAGCCCCAGTGACCCACCTCCAACCAGGTCCCATCTCCTGACAGTGAGTCAGCTGTTGCACCCTCATAATCTAATCCCCTCCAAAAACCAACTTCTGAGCACGTGAGGCTTTGGGGGACATTCTAAATCCTCACCATAACATTGTCCCAGCTTTGTGTCTCTTCTCCCTCTCTAAAGGTGTGGTATCCCATCTTTATCAATGCCATTTTCTCGATTTTACCTATTGCCATTCTGCTGAAGAGTGAGAGGTGAAGGCAATTAATGCCACTGTCACCACAGTGACACTGCCTTGACCCCTCCACCCCCATCGTCCCCTTCTTACACTCTAAATCACAAAACTTGTAAGGAGAAAATGTGAGACTAAAAAAGGCTGCTTCACAGTTTTTTCACCTCCCATTATTCCAGAAGTCTCGCAGTAGCAGGCTGAATATTTTCCAGGACTTTTATCATGTCATTGTTCACCGTCTTTACCCTTACACAAAGTCCTTGATTCTTGAACAGACAACCACCTTGTCATATAAGTAGCTTGTAAAATCAATGTCTTCTTAGTGTGACTGACTATGAAATCTTGATAATCTCAAAGGGCAATTATGAAATCTCCCACTGTCTTTATGTGTCTATCATCTTCTGCTCCTCACTCAATGCACCACTTTGAGGTACAAAGCACCTTGTACATGCAAGGATTTCTGTGATGGGAAGACAGTTAAACGGAAAACAAGTGACTAGACTCTCTTGCTAAGACCACTTTGAAAAAGTTCCTCCCTGTGCCTCAAGATACAAATTTACAAAGTGAAAAGATAGTACTAGGTTAATAAACAAACACACACACACACACACACACACATATATATATATACACACAAAAACCACTTTTATTTTGATGATATACATCTGGATAAAATGGCAGAATAAGATGTTGGAGCAGAGGTTTTGATTCCTTTCAGTTAATGAATCAAGATGCATCAATTGATCATTTAATCCATGCAGTATGCTGCCTTCCATAATGAACATATTTCTTTTCCTGACTCACAGTCCCTCTTTTAAATTCAAGCATATTTCTAATTTGTCTATAACATAGCACTTTTTATGGAATATGGCTTCAGGGATTATAAACATTTAAATGAATTGCCTATGGGTCATGCAATGTTTTGAAAGAAATGTTAAGGTTACTTCACTCAAGAACATTCTTAATTAGTGAAATTAACTTAACTTCCCCATGGTAATTTACTGAAAAACATTGAGAAAAGTCAAGTAAAATATTTCCTAGTGAACACACACAAAATCTGCCCCTATAACCCTATTAGACACTTAACTTGTCAAGTTGTCCTTTGAAAATGATTACATTAAAATCTAGCATAATTGTAGCAATGCATTTTTCCCTGTACCACATAATTCTATTTAAAGATTATTATCTATCATAAACATTAACCAATGTTAGTATTTCTTTTTGCTTTTCTGAGAGCTCAGCATTATATGGACATGTGAGCAATCACTTGCAGACTTGTAAAGCACAGCACTGAGTCCTGGAAAAGGTCATTCAGATGTCACCTGGTCTGGCTCCCCAGTAAATAGAAAACACCCAAAACATTTCAGGAGAATAAGAGGAAGCATTTCTCAATTATACTTGTGGAAATTTGATTTTGGAACATTCCAAGACTTTGCAAGAATGAAGCAAAGTGCACTGGTGGCAACAGCTGAAGACTCTGCCTTCCCCAGCCCCACACTACGTCCATTAGCATCACGTCTCTGAGAACAGAGCTTTCTTTAAAAGGCCCCTGGAATCATGACACATAAAAGCACTAGGCCAACATTTTCCCTGTATGCATCAATATATTGAAACTAAATTTTCTTGAGATTGTCTACAAAAGAAAAACCTCACCTTTGAAAACCAACCACAGGAATCTTTAGCTTCTGTAATGAATGCATTTTCTTAAGAGAACAGAATAACTAAAATCAGATTTATGATATAGGTTCTCTTAAAATTTTAACTAGTGGCCTGATAGAGTTTCAAGAAGCAAAAATAGCCTGGGAGGGAATGAAGTTGTGTTCCTGAGCTTTAATATAATTCTTTTTTCTCATTTACATGTGTTTCAGGGAAATCTGGCAATGTGAAAGTGGGTAAAGTTCTGGAAGCTAAGAAGTATTGTGTGTGGATGCTTGTGAAGGGCAAGCATCCTGCTTTTCCCTGCACAATGCTGATATTCAAACCCCAGAACAAAGTGTGTATGATAGGAAATAACAATATAGTGAGACACATTCCTTTTAGCAGCAAGGACGATACAGAGGGAACAGATGGTGATGAGTGTGTGGCGTGTAGGGCAAAGCACTAAATACTCTTTGTCAGAACTTGCCCCCAGACAGAATGGCAGCACCAGGGCTTAAATCATTTTTTACATCTCTCATTGACTTTCTTTGCCTACCAATAAGTCTTCAGAGACTGAATTTAGTTTCCAACTTCACTTTCCCTTTCTCTGCTAATATTACATTTCCTATGCTGAATCTGGTTAGCCCATGACACCAATTTTGATTTCTTTACCCTTTTTCAGTCTTTTCCTCCTTTTACATGAAATTTTTATAAAAAGCAACTATTTCCCTCAGCTACTGCTATTTTCTTTTCATATTTTGCATAGTGACCCTTCCAACAACAACAACAACAACAAAAAGCTAGAGAAGGAAGGTGGTTCTCAACCTTAACCAAGCATCAGAATCAGTTGGGAAATGTTTGGGACTTTATTCTGTTGTGATTTCTTCTTAAATTCTGATGACTTTCCTACAAACGAAGAATAGGAACTCTGCAAATCTCTAGCCTGACCATTCTGAACAGAAGTGTTTTTTGTTTTTTGTGTTGTTTTTCAAAATATCTCTGAGGACCAGTACTCAATGTTTCTCTGTAAGTATTGGATCAGAGTCTTCAGAGATATGAAGAGTTTACACAGATTGCTGTAAGCACTACTGAGATACACAGTTGACTGAACTGGAAGCCAGGCTTTCTTGATAGGAAGATATTTTGGACTCAACTTATCACAATACATATTTTACCATAACTGATTTTGTGTTTATTAATTTATAACTCCCACTTGTGGAGGGCAAGAATTTGATCTCATTAATATTTCTGACTTTCTAGTACCTTTACAAAATAGGATATTAGGAACCAAATCCAAGATGGAAGGTAGGGACTGGTTTTGCTTTGACTCAAGTTCACAGGCTTTATAAAGGTGATGATACTGAGTGATCTGTAAGTGATGGGGTTCAGTGTTTTAACTGAATTTAAACTATTCTAAGTGACAAATTATATCAGTGCTTCTCAAATTCAAGTCATCCTTTCATCTTCTTCACAACATTGAATATACAATGTTGGATAAAATGGAAGATATTCTGATGAAGTTCCTCATTATTGTATTGCATCTTTTTCAACCAGATTTTCTTTAGCAACCTGCAAAGAGGTTTAAGAAAAGGTAATTTTTAAAAAATGTACATACTTAAGTAGGGTACTAAAATTTATGCTCTTTTCAGATAATACAATTGAAACAAAAATAACCCATTGAAACTTATTCTGCTATAGTTCTAAAATAAAATTGATCATTTAAACAAAAGTGTCCCATTAGTGTCGAATTTTGTCTCTTTCCCTTTCTTATCTTGTCTAATTGGATATTTAACTGCAGAATTATTCTTTTGTTTCCTTTTCTTGAGGAAACAAGAAAAGATCAAACTCCACTCTTCTTTTTTATTGCACTGTTGGGGTAGGTGACAAGAGATTAAATTTTTTCATTGAATTATTATAATCTAAGGATAAAGTAATGTTTCTAGGTGAAAAGAGTAAGGGATCTTTCTCAGAGCCTTTTATTCTTGGAATGGTAGGACATTGTGGGAGAGAGGAAGCTTCAAAGGACTAAAATTGAGATATCTAAAGGCACTGATAAGTGTTTATAGTTTTCACTGTTAGGTATCTGATTAAATGATTTAGTGGGGAGTCAGAATGGCCTTTTATTGTAAACAGTACTCTTTCATTTATCCTATTCTAGGCTTAATGTAAGAAGTAGTACACTATATTTACTGCAAAACATTTCTTACTAATAAACTCTTAAATTCACTGGGGAGAATTCCAACTTACTCGATTTTAAGTTTTCTTTTTATACAGAGTAAGGGATTTTTTTTATCATTCAAAGCATTGATTGATAGTCAGCATTATAATAAGATTTGATCATCTATTCTTGTCCAAAATACACTTGCAATTAGTGATGAAAGCCATTATATAACTAAATTCACTATAATATGTGTTGCAATAGAGGTACATACAAAATACTAAAGGATATTGTGCCTTAAAAATGTTAAAGTAAATTTCTAATAATCATCAGATTCCTACTTTCCCAACAAACTGGCCTATTACTAATTCAGGAAACAATTTATTGTTATTTCCTCATACTTCCTCTGAGATTTTAAATTGAAGGAAAAATATACTTACATAAGTAAAACAGTAAATAATCTATGCAGGACTGACTGTTACTCTCAAGTATTTCTTAAACAAATTCATCTAGATATCAGCATCTCATATAGTTCTTGGAAAGTGGATGCTTTCTGATTCCAGTGTTACCAAGTCTCCCATACCACACCTGCATTTATTTCCAGTGAAAATCATAAATAACATAACAATGACAGGGAACTTTACTACATATCCAATATAATACCCGTTAGATCACAACATTAACTTCAGAAACACAGAGGCTTTTGAAAAGCCATAAAGTGGGTTTTAATTTATTTGAGAAGCCTTACTCCAAATATTCCCAGAAAGTAGCTATGCTTTTTATGTATTGTCTGCTGGGACTCACAGGGGCCCTGAAAATTAGAGTGCCCAGAAATCATTTCTTAGATCTGCATTGTGTTTGTGATTTGCTAATGAAGCTCTAACGTGACATGTTCTGTCCTCTGAGCATATGGGTCATGGTGATAACAGCAATGGTCTTTCTCTGCCACAGATTATCAGCAGTGTGCAAGGTGACACCACTGAGATAGAAGGATAGTTCTTCTCCAGTGAACTGATTTATAATGAAAGGAAAAATCAAACCCATGTTTTTTGGTCCATCTCCCAGATTATGGAAACTGACTGTCTCATTAGTGATTAAAACACCAGCTGTTAATGACTTGGAGCCAGTTGACCGGTATAATTATCTTGGAATCTGGCTAAATTCCTCTTCTTTTAGCTACATGGGGATTTCTTTCTTTCTAAACTCACCCTAAAGCAAAAAATTTCCAATGGTCCTGGAAAGGGAATATCTCTGCTTTCCATGGATTTCCAGACTTGGTATGCTTTTGCTTTAGTGATAGTTATAAGCACTGTGCAACTGGCTTTGTGGTTAATACAACAGTGGCAACATAAATTTACTCACAATATACACAGATAAGTCGATAAACTCTATTTTTTTATTCTCTAAAACTACTCATCTCTTTCACTATGCTTCACACAGTAAGTAGTAGAACTAAAGTGTAAAAGCTAATCCAAACATAGCTTGGGGCCAGCAATTTAGTCTCTCTGCATTTAACTGTTGCTTTTGAAAATTGTTTGGCTCTGCTATTTTTCTCTTTCTTATTTTGAACCACTTAAGCTAGTTTTCGGGCTGTGGGGCAAGGCTTAGGTGATCCAGCACACTGACAAGGATGGATCTGAGTCCCCTATTGATCCTTGACTCTGTGCTGGCAGGCAAGAGTCTACAAATGATTCACCCAGTGCCATCACTGGGCCTTCTGAAGGGCTGTGCTGCTGACTTAAAGCATGGTTGAACCTCTCAGGTCCAGATCAAGCTCCAGGGATGATCTGGTGAGCTCAGTCTCACTTTCATGTCCTCCAAGGCAGCCCACTGGCTCTGCCGTTAGCCTTTCTGTCAGGGGGCTGAAACAGCTGCAGGGCTGTTTGACTGGATTCCGCCTGACCATTTCCTCCTGCTTTTCTGACTTGCTGGAGCAGCTTCTTGTTAGTCAGAATCTACTCCACATTTCAATCTTCCCTCAGATCCCCACAGAGAAAGAACAAGGACATCCCTGCTCTGATCATTGTCTTAAATTTATGTAACATATCTGCAGATTTGGCCCAAAGAAAACAAGGTTAGGACTCACTCCACTACCCTTATTTCTTCTCCTTTCTTTTCTTTCTTTCTTTCCTTTCTCTCTCTCTCTCTCTCTTTTCTCTTTCTTTATAATCTCTCTCTCCTTCATTCCTTCCTTTCTTCCTTCCTACCTACCTACCTTCCATCTCTTGAATGGGAAAGGAAGGGATAGAATTTCTTTTTCTGTATTGTTTTTTCTTCCTTCTATCTTACCCAACTTTCCTTACATATTTGCACAAGGAACACATTGTCTACACTGGCAGAAACTTTATATTCTGTCATTTCCATATGTAGAAGTTCTTGTTCTGATGCTAAAGATATTTTAGAAATTAATTCTGTCTTCCATTTTTTTTTCTTTTTTCCTCCTCCTCACTGTCTTTATACGGCCTTTTCTTTTCTTTTCTTTTCTTTTCTTTCTTTCTTTCTTTCTTTCGTTCTTCTTTCTTTCTGCCTCATTAAAAGTACCAAACACTAGCCTCCTTTTGGGGATGTTAAAAGGATGAAGGAATATCTTCTAAACAGTAATTTACAAAGAAGTAACTTATATTTACAAATATATTTGTTGCTTTAGTTTTAAATTCATCTTCAGATGTTAATATCTTAAGCTAGTGTAGATTTCTCCAGAGAGTATGAATGTCATCTGGGATATTAAAATGTTTTTAAACTTGGTATTGGCACAGTTGAGAAACTATTTACTATTGATCATATATACTTAATCTATAAGATCTTAATCAGTCATTTTATTTTTTGTTGTTGTTTTTAATTTTTTTTATATATAGTGCTGAGAGTTTAACCCTGGGTTTCATACTTGAGAGAGGAGCATCCACCACTGGGCTTTTTAATGAGTTGCTTTAAATATTCAGAGCAGTAATTCTTAACTTCTTAAACAATGTTATAATATTTTCAAGAATTTGTCAAAAATTGTGAGTTTTCTATTTGTAAAATATTTTCACACTCAAAAAATAAACATTGCTTACAACTTAAAAGTAATACCAGTCAATGAGTTCTGTATCTGCTCAGCTCCCAGCCATGACAGAGTGACTTAAATAATACAGGCATGAATGATTAAATCACCAGCCATTTATGGTCAACTCCAATTTTCAGACTCTCATTTCCAGAGGTTGGAGGGTTGGGCTGAAAGTCCTAGCACTATAATCATGCCTTGGTCTCCAGGGCCCATTCTGAAGGTACTTAGGGCCTTCTAGCAATCTTCACAATGCAAAAGTCACTCTTTTCATTCTGTGTATTCCAAGGGCTTTAGGAGTTATATGTCAGGAAACAACAGACAAAAATCATATATATATATATATATATATATATATATATATAAAATTTTTACCCATTATTACAGCCAAGTTAAACCTGAGCTCTTGGTGGTGTCACAATTCTAAGAAAACTGAAGTTAGAGTTCAGAAAAACAGAGAATTCAAATCCAAAATAAATAAGTGGGTCCTAAAAAACAATTTAACAAAATAATAGAAAACACTTTTAATATTTGACCTGCTATTTCACAAAAGAGGCTATCCATGGTCAGTAAACATAGGGAGAGCTATCCACCCTCAATATTGCACTGGACATTGGAGAGTGTCAAATTAAATCTGAAAGAGACAGAATGCACATTCACCAGAATGGCTAACATTTAAGACCACGACAACTCCAAAAGCGTGGAGTAAATGGAGTACTCATACACTGCTGGTAAAAATGAAAATTTGTGTACTCACTTTGGAAAACTGTTTTGCTAAGCCTAATATAAATGAATATATATGCTTCAAAAGACAGATACATAAGTATATAATAACATGATTTATATTAAAATACTGGGAACAACTCACATAATACCTCAAATAATAATAGAGTCATCAAATTTTGGAGTAATCCTTGGAAGATTTTGCAGTAAATATTTAGCAAACAATGTACAATTGGAATAAAAGAAATATGGGTGTTTGTCTTGAAAATAATGTTAAGTAACTTCAGCAGCACAGAACCATGCACACTGTACCAATTCATTTTTGTGGAACTAAGAACAGATACCACTGATCTATCTTACAAGGACAAAATAGTGGTTATGTTTGGAGGAGGGAAATGTTCAGGTCAGCACAGGGGGAGTAGCTGGGTATCCTGCCATTCCTGGGAATGGCTTGTAGTTACACAGATGTGCTCATGTGGTAAACACTAATGAATCTATGTACCTTTGTCTGATTTTCTGTATTTTGTATATACTTCAATTTGTCTTTAAAGGAGTTGTTCAATTTCTGGAAGACTTTTTATTTCAAACAAAATCCTTTCATTCTTTCTCATTCCAAAAAATAGTGGTTAAAAAAAAATCCAGAAGGCTCCTGTGAGCATTGTGCACAATAATAAAAGGAGTCATATTGTCATAGTTGTTCTCAACTACACTATCAAAGTTGAGCATAACGAAAGGTGAGGTATTTTGAAGTCACTTGGTAATCAATGTCACATGCAAAAACAATATCAGAGTATTAGTAACAAGGAAGTAAAGGTTTTACAGGTAAATTTTATTATTTTTCTACTCGTGTGTATGGTTGAATTTTCATACCTTTTTATAGGAAAACATAAGCTTCTGCATAAACAAAAAAACTAAAAATAAAGACAGAAACAAATTAAAGTTATATCACATTTGAGTCTCCATAGATGGGGGAAAAGAGAAGTCAGAAAAATAAATAATGCACTAAAATTAGGTGACAAATCTTGGTTTTCTTCAACTATAAGTTTCAATTAAATATCTTGTATTACTACCTTCTTTCAAACAAATTGAATGCATTGCTCTTCCTTGTGCTTGTTTCCTCTCTAAGAAATATTACTATTCTTCTTTCTGAACTCCAATTGCTGTATTGTTACTTGTTATCACTTAATTGATCTTTATTATATCTTGTGCTGCAGCAGTTGTGTGTTTATAAAGCAATTCTTTTCCTTTGAAACATTTTTCCTATATGACTAGGATCCTTATCATATATAAGAAATATTCAATATATTTTATTTATTTATCAAATGCTTATTAATTATCAGACATGTATTAGCACCTTTTCAAATATGATTTGCTCTTTTTAGTCATCACATACTAAGTTATTTAGTTCCTATAAAACTTATGTCAGGTTATTACTGGTATATTCATTTTATGAATCAGATAACTGAGACACTGAAAAAAGGAGAAAGTCATATAGTAAGTGGGCTGGCTCCAGACCTAACTTTCTAAATTACAAAATCTTGATTATTTTTAGCTTAGCATAGAAAAATAGGAAAAGGAAACTTGTACGCTTCATGAGTAAACTTTTTTTAGAGTGTTACCTTTAACTTAATCATAGCAACATTTTATTTCAGAAAATATAAGACATAAAGTTCATTCCATTTGTATTTTTTTTCACTAGACTATTTGAATTACAATTTCAAATTTTGGATCTAAGTTTCTGTAGTTACTGAGTGTTGAGCTGTTCACCACTCATTATTCTACTTGCAAATTCTCCAGTCTAGTACTTCAATGTGTTTATATTACCTCAGAAAAACTTATACAATCTTGTGAGTATAACTGAAGAAGTGTTAACTAATTATTTGATTATTCTTTATACACAGAGTTCAAGTCCATAGTTTGCTGACTCAGAGAAACAGCTGCCACGTTATACCGTAAAGGTTCATTAGATGTAAGAGTTGAGTGCTCTGTTAAATAGTTGAGGACCAAAAATTGATTAGAATTTATTTATTGATCCTGATGAAGTCATTACATTTCTTTAATAAGGTCGTGCTCTTCTTGGCTGCCATATACTAACAATGCTCAATAAATTAACTGTGCTACTGAGAATAGCCATTACTGTGTTGTGTCCAGAGTAAATACCTCTTGTACCCAAACAGAGCAGCTGGTCAAAACATATGGGAGCATAAATAAATTTGAATCACTCATAGTTCAAGCACTCATAGTTAATATTGATTTCAAGCACTCATAGTTAATATTGATAACATTATGGTTCTTTTCTTCCTAAACAAATTAAACCTTTTCATTATTGAGAGAAAGAAAGAAAGAAAGAAAGAAAGAAAGAAAGAAAGAAAGAAAGAAAGAGAAAACACACTGTCATAGGTTCCAATATGGTTACATAACTGATAAATTACATTTGTAAAATACTGAGACTGGCTAGAGCCAATGGATTTTTTATATATACTGTTGTCACTCTTGAAATTTTGAATTTATATTCACAACCCACAATAATATGAGAGAGCCAGTTTCTCACAACCACACCAACAGAGGTTATTATTTTTCTGTCTTTATCAGATTCAGTGGTATTGAAATATTTTCATTTGCCTTTATTTGTTTATTAAGGTAATTGAATGTTTTCTATGTGCTGTGTTAATAGCTAAATTTCTTCTGTGAAGGATTTTTTCTTTATGCCATTTGCTTGTTTCTTCTCTATTATGCTACTCATGTTTTCTTATTAATTTCTAAGGTTCTTTTCCTTGTATTTATCCATTTGCCTTTCTATTTACATATATATCAATTTATACAACCATTTTATAAATATATAGACATTTCTCTTTCTATATTTTTCTTTTTATGTTTTTGCTATGGAAATTTTGCCTTTTTTCTTTTTTTAAGAGAAAAAAACAGAAAAGTGATAGAAACATTATAGAATTTCAAAAAAAAAAAGATAAACATTAAGAACTCACTAGTTGATAAATTACATATTGTTCTTTTAGAAATAGTTGTTCAAGTTACAAAATTAAAGCACACAAAGTAGACACTCAAGCAGTGAGAGTGCAAACAGATCTGTTCAACAATCCAGCAAGAACTTAGAAATATGGTCATCAATCCTGCACACTTAAATATACATGCAGTTATATCTTTTATAGCACTTTCTATTTCCTCTTTTTTACAATAGCAATTATACATTTTTAAAATTTTATTTAAAGAGGAGAAAAAAGCAAAACAGAAAAAAGAGTAACAACAATACAGAATTCTAAAACAAAGAAAGAAAGGAAAAAGGAAAAAAAACATTAAGAAATCACTAGCTGGAAATTTTGACTTTTAAGTCAAATTTAAATGGTTGAAGCTATCAGTCTTTTTTGTTTGGTTTGGTTTGGTTCTCAGATATGCACAGGAGAGCCTTTCCTATCATGCGTTTCAATAAATGTGAGCATTCCTTTTAATGTTTTTATTATTTATTTTTACATTCAAAAGGAACCTGGCTAGAGCTGCACATAGTGGCACACGTCTGTAATTCTAGCACTCAGGAGGCTGAGGCAAGATGATTGCTGGCAGTTCAAGGCCAGCCTGGGCAACATAGTTCAGGGCCTGCCTGAACGACAAAGTGAGACCTTATTTCAGAAAAGGAAAAAAAAAATGCCAGCGAAAAAACCTGGCTAAAATTTATTTTGTTACAAGAGATAAAGAAGTGATCAAAAAATTTTGTTTTTAGAAAAAAATTTTCCACTTATTTTAATACCATTTGTTAAGTAACCTGTACTTTGCCCACAAATTTAAATATCTTAATTTTATGACGTTTTTGTGTGTTTCTTCTGTTTATTTCCACCAATTTATCTTTATGTCCTGATGCTAGTACTGCTTGTAATATACTTATAATTTTAATGTATGGTATTATATGTGATTTTGGAAAAAATGTTCCACAATCTATTTTATAATTTTATAATGGATACAATAAAATACTCTCTGTTTTCTAACAGCACAAAATACAGAATTTTAATTATTCTTATTTCATTATTATTCTTGAAAACCATAATGCTCTGAATAATAAGAACTGTAGCAAAAATGACTCTAGAGAGCTTTCAGGAACACATTTCATATTAACATCGGCTTTAATTGCATCATTTTCTTCATTCTTTATTTTTTCCCTGGCTTTGTTGCCTAATTTGATTATTTTTTTAAAAATCTTTTGTACTGTGTTTATGCCTAGTAAACACCTTTCATCCTATTTTGAAGTGATGTGAAAGTGTACATAAAAGCTTTCAACAGATTCTCGAAGGAATTTGTGAACATAAAGATTAGGAACCACTATTCTAGACCATTTAAATGTCTCATTAGTGGCCAAAACTGAATGCAATTTCACAAATTTCCTCAGACCAAGACTTTAAAAATCCACATGACTCAAATGGTTCTGACATTATTTGAAGAAATGCATGCAAAATAAAAATGTTAGTGTCTAAAGTTATGATTCCAAAATAAAGTGCCACCCACAGTCTGTAGCATCTTTTTTGTTTTCAGAATAACTGCAACAAAAACTCCCACTTGGAAAAGTAGAATGTAAAACAGCAGAGACTCATATGTTGACTATACCTTATGTCATAGCCTGGCTAACAAAATTCATTCATTGACTCATTTATTCTTTTATTTCATGCATTCAAAATGTACTGAGCTCCCTAGTACCAGGGAAAGAAAGGGGTTAGAGAGAGGGAGCGAGAGAGAGAGACAGAATGAATGAATAAAGTGTGTATAGCAAAACAGACAGCAAGATACAAATATTTCAAAATTACCATAACTCTTTAAAGGGAATATAAAAATGAAGCCATCTATATGATACAATCTAGCATTTTTCTTCTTAGATATCTAAACATGTAAGTACAGATAGTTGTGCAATAGTTGTACAATAAGCACTGGATTTATGATAGTGAACAAAACAGACGAAAATCATTTTCTCCTGGAGTCTGCATTCTTACAGAAAAATAAGAATAATTTAAAAAATAAAAGTCAAGAAGAAGTTCAGTATTGCTCAAGATAGTGAAAAAATGGAAAAATGATAGAGTAGGTATATGAAAAGGTATAGATTTTAGACAAGGTAGCTGGAAAGTGTCACTATGAAGAAGCTGTGTGAACAGAGGATTTTTGTCACCCAGAGCCCTGCTCTGGAGACATGGAGAGCAAAGCAGTCGCATGGCTGAAGCACAATGAGGCAGGCAGGAGAACCGCAGGCAGGCCAGGAAGCTAAGCTAACAGTGACTGGGCTTGGAGATCACTGTAAGCCCCTTATCTCTTACAGAGGCATTGGAAGATGGGGAGCAGAGACGTGACTGAGTCTGGTTCCTGTTGGGCTCGCTATAGCTTCTATAGTGAGAGCAAATAGAGAGGGACAGGGTTGGAGACAGATCCTCCCCTGGAGAACCTACTTTAGAGACCCAAAGGAGATATGATCGTGCTTCTACTAGGGCACTGTTGGGGGGAACTGGTGAAAGGTGGCCTGAATATATGTTGAAGGTAGAGCTAATGTGATTTCCCAGAGGGTGAGCTATAAGGCTTGAGGGAAAGAGAAGAAATAATGATAGTGACAAGGTTCTGATGAGAGCTAGAAATATAGCACGCCGCAGTTTTCTGAGATGGGGAAGTTTATGGAAGGTACAGACTTGAAGGGAAAAGATCCACACTAGCAAGTAGAAAGGTCAGTGTCCTAATATTTAGAGTAGAGGTCTATGCTGAAGATGCCAATTTAGACGCTTTCAGTGTGTTTATAGTTCTTAAAGCAGGAGGCTAATCCCATTGCCAAGCACTCCTCCTGACAGTGGAATGAGATTATAATCAGTTAACCTCTGGCTCCTTATCCATTACTCCTATCAGACAAGCATTATGGAAGAAGCTCTTGCCAATAGTAGAGAGATGCTGTGTACCTCTGTTAGCCCACTTTCGATTAATGTCGGTTTGGAGTGTGAAAATGTCATTGGGTATACAGTGAAAGACCCAACTGCTACCACAGACTTAGTAATTTTCTACAATTACAGGTTTTTGGATTGTTTAACGATCCATCAATCTTTTTCTATTCACTGAATTCTATGTGATAGTTATCAAAGTCAGAGACGTTGCACAGTCATGGCTTTGGAGGATAGAACTCTTTCTGTGAATTCATCTCTCATAAAAAGGCCCTTTGTCCTGTCAATCTTCTAGCCTCATTTTAATGATCTCCAGCTTGGCCTTTGCTTCCACTGGATTTTTACTCTAGACAAGTTAAAACACTAGCCTTGAGTGGAGGGGCATAGTTAATCTTCCTCTGGAAAAGACATCTGAAACAGGTACTACAGGCAAAGGGCTAATCGTTTCCTTAGTTAGAGAGAGAATTCTACAATGGAGTGAAACAGAGAACACACAGAACAATAAAATATGGTCAATGTTAAGCTTAGATGTATGGAATTGCAATGGGATAACAAAGGAGAAAGGGAGGGAGAGAGAGAGAGAGGAAAAATAAAACATGTACAGAAAAACAGACAAGATACAGATAATTCATAGTTACTGTAACTCATTAAAGGGACTATAAAAATGAAGACATCTATGTCATTCAATCTAGCATTTTTCTTCTTAGATATCTAAACATGTAAGTGCAAAGATAGTTGTGCAAGGATATTATTGATATTATTGTAATTTTAAAAATGGCAAGCTTTAACACATAAAAAAGAAACCTAAATATATATTCTTATCATATAAAGAAGTTAAAAGGAACTATTTCTCTATATATCACTGTGAATGTATCCGAAGATTCTGAGTGAAAATAGTGAGTTGCAGAGACACACATACAAAATAATACCACTTTTGTTGAATCCATATACTTATATACAATAATTGTTTGTTTTTTGCATGTCAAAAATAATTTTAAAAGTCTGAAATTCTCCCACAGTACTTATAACAGTGATTACAGGGTGTGGGCCAAGAAATCAGAATCTGATTAATAGTAAAATATTAATAGTAACATAATAGTACAAATTTTGTTTTTGACAAATTTAATTGCTTTTAAAAAGCGAATTCATATGTACCAATGAGATTAAAAATTAATCAGAAATCAAGCTGTGGAAGTGAGTAAATATAGTAGAAAAGAAAAATGATACACAGAAGCTTTGAGAACACTGCATGAAGGAAGGGCACCATCTTGGTTCTCTGCCCAAGTCACAGGATGCAGCTCAAAAGCAGTGAGCCCAGCCAACTTGGTACGGAAGGTTTCAGGATGTGCATTTCAAAAAATAGAGAAGACATGAGGCTGTGTGATGCGAAGAGCAGAAAGTATCAGAAACCTAAATTAGGGACTTAGCAGGAAGAGACAGGCATAAGCCGTGCGGAGGCTGAACCGTGGGAAGGATATGGTCTTCCTCACTGTTAGTGGTTGTCTCAGGTGGACGTAGTTTGGCTGTAGGAGACAATGTACTGTAGCCATCATAACAGACTTTGTTTCTTCCTACCATAGGACATCAGACAGAGACAAAAACAAGTCCTTCCCACACTGTGCTCTGTCAGATTGTCTGCTTTCTCTGGATAGATGATGTAATTCCATAACTTTCTTTTTAAACAAGGACAGCAATATCATCATTAAAAATAAATACATAAATAATATTCTAGACCAGTATTTTCACCATGTAGCAAAGTAATACATGTTTCCTATTATATGGCTTGGTTATTATGATTCAATGTATATTATAAATCAAATTTGCCTGTCATATTAATAAAATTTTCCGTGTTTTTTAAACTTCCTGAATTGAGGAGACCCTTAATTATGGCTCTACAACCATGATTACAATGGATATCAAAACTTAAATAATGAACAGAAACATGAGCAGTGTTTTATTTTGAGTTGTATTAAATAGGAATCCACTTCTGTATTAGTTTGACATAAATGTATATTCATTGAGGAGCCAGGAATTTAATGCCAAGAGCACAGAGCTCTTCTGGGGTGAGAGACCTCTGATCCAAACATCAGTGAGCAAACAGGAGAGGACTGCTGGGATGAGTGAGGGCGAGACACAAGACAGGGAAGAGTTGGTCAGGGTGCCTGGGGTGGGGGCCGGGGCATCACGACAGAAATGACGCCATGGAGTGTAGACGCCAGGGGGCCACAGCTGGGCATGAAATTCCTCAGTGGTGATGGGACAAAAATATACAAATATAAGTCAGTCTGACCCACAAATCTACACCAGAGTTGCCTCTGAATCTAGATTCAGAGTTGCCTTATGGGTACGTTTAACTATTGTAAATCTTGAATGACACACAATTAAACCAAAAATGATCCTGTTTAACCTGAGGCTAGTAAAGCCTTTATATTATCCACAGACATTTGTATGTGTGAATAGGCACAAGGAGACTTCATTTAAAATATCTTATTCAATTGGGTTTTACAAGCAAAAATAAACTGCCGTTTTGAGTTTAGAACTCATGACATGGAAACTACTAGCAATGGTCAGTGCCTTTCTCTGGCGTCTTCATTATGGAGACAAGAAGCAAAGCTAAATTATTCACTTTAGAAATATAATTTTCAACATTAATCCCACCAAAATGTAGCTAGCACACAATTTAATACTTCTGTGAATTAAAACATAAGCTTATGCACTGTTATAACAAAAATGAAAGTTGTTTTTCTATTTAAATCTCAAAGGCCCATGTGAAAGAGATTAAAAGGTCGGTTTTGTCTCTTTGTGTCTTGGTATATGCATGTCATGTTATTCTCAGTCATTCCAGAAGGATTTAGGCTTTTCAATTCTTTTGACTTTATCTTCTTACCTTCTAATACTGCTGCTTTGTAAGAGAAAGAAAATGGTCCTCTGAGCCTTCCTAGAAGATATAATTGTGCAGGACTCCCTGGTCTCCTTCTTCAGCTGCTAATGGTTAATTGGTTTGTGCACTTGCAATTTGGTCTCCTAAGGAGAGAAATTAAATTTCTTCCTTTTAGCCCAGAAGAACATGGATATTTTTTGAATGTTTTCATCTTATTTAGACTTTAAGGCAATGCCTTGAGCTTTAGTTGAGGGGAATAGAACAAAAGCAACCTACTCAAGAGAATAGTGTCATTACTGAGTACACCAGTTATAAAAGAAATTACCTAAGATGTTAGGCATCGTATTTAACTGTGCCTGCTGACTCTAACATGGGAGTTTAGATACAGTTTTATTTTTACATATTTGCTCATTTGATTGAAAAAAAATAATGGTAGTGTTTTGTTGAGAAGTTTTGCAGTTATTTTTTAAAAGCTAACATCCAGACATGGTTCTGCCACTTACTAGTTATGCAACTTTTGACAATGTGTTTAATTTCTAAACCTCTTTGCTCTCATATGCAAAACAAGGGCAGTAAACTTAAAGAATAGCTGAATTAGTAACATTTAAAATGCCATACAATAAAATTTCAATCAATGGCAGAATTTTATTACTGTTGAGATCCACATGATTTCTTAGCCCTTTAGCTTTTTTCGCTGGTAATATAAAAATAAACAAATAATATTTTAGAAAACCTTAATACATCAAAATAAAATGTTTGTTAAGATGAACACATTAGTGTGCATAGCAGTTGAATAATTTAAGAGGAACCTTAGCACATTTATTTCAAGGTTTCCTTAGGCAAGGTCTCAATGTAATTATTTGTAAAATAAGAATGCCATAAAGAACAAGCAGAAATGATATGAACTACATAGAATAAGTAGAAATATTTTCCAAGCTATAAAACATTATCCGAACATTAATTTTTTCCTGGAAACCACTTTTAAATTCATCTAATTCCCTTATGTGAGGGATGAGAACAATAAGAAAGAATGTATAACTTATCAAATGACACAGATGGTAAGGAAGGCAAAACCCTATATTTAAGGAACACTGTTCGAGAGTGTTGTCCACTGGCTGCTAAAGTGTGCACACTGTCATATTTTGTTGTTACCCTTCTAGTTCATTCAGGGCCAGAATGTGAAAACTCAGCATAAAGCAGGGCAGCAACAGATGTTTCAGAGGGTCTGATTCTGTCTTAGAAAAAGGACAGCCCTGCAGCGTTTTCCTATCTCACCACATCACCTGTTGTTACGGCTTGTATCTAGATGTTTCCCTAAAGCCTCACACAGTCATAGGTGGGCTTCTCAGAGGTTGCCACATATAGGATGAATAATGCTGGGATCGAGAATATGATGCGGGATTGATTCACAGTGTGATGTGAGGATTAAGGTTGTCTCATCCTGGATGTGAGTGCTACTCGCCCAAAGTGGGGGGTCTCCTGGATAGGATATAAGAGACAGAAAGAGCGTTGCTGCCAGGCACATGCTGCTCCTGCTGCCTTCTACCTGCCATGAACTGTTTCTTCTCTGTCATGCCCCTCTGCTGTATCCCTCTGCCCTGGACCCAGCCAATTATGGACTGAAACCTCTACAAACTGTGAGCTGAAATATACCATTTCTCCTTTAACTTTGGGTTTGGGGTATTTTGTCTCAGCAAAAAGAAAAACAACCGAGACACCCATGTCTCCTGAACTAGATCCAGTTGCAAAAGCATCACCATAGGTTGCCAGCCACATGCGTTTGAAGGAGGTATTATTGAAGCAAAGCCCTAAGTTCAGTAATTTATTTCAGGAAAAATATTTGACTTCAAATCCAGACAGCCATATGTTTGACATTACCCTTTATGCTCATGGAGAAAAACTTGTAAGAATAAAGCTCCAATAATGCCATTTCTGAATACAACATACAGCTTTGCTTCCCCCAAAATAGCATACTCAAGCTATTTTCAGAAATTTAAATATCATTGAATATCTTGGCATTTATATGGAAAAGTAAGTAGTTATGAGACTAGGCCTGTTCAGTGAGAGCTGCTCACATAAACTAAAGAAATGGAACTTCACTCCACGAGGTATTCACCAATCCTGGAATAGCCTTGATATTTAGTTAGTTTGTGTATTTCTGGAAGCTAGTATGGAGCTCAATATATTTGTTCAATTAAACAACTATTAGATATTATTTGGGTCTACACCAACAGATGAAACTATATAGCATTATTGAAACAAAACTGAAATTGATAGCTTAATCAATTAAACAACCTAAGCCACCTCTATATTCAACTTTCATGTCTGATTTTTCTATACTACATATATAAATTAACATCTATTCAAATTTAATGCCTACATGCATACTCTGCATCTTGTAAATATTCATTTATATGCACATATCATACATTATAGAATATACTTATTTTAATATTCCAAAATATTATCTAAATAAATTATTAGTTCTTCAAAGGCCAGGAGAATAGCCTTTGTAAATAGCAAAAATATTCAGTGTCAGTTACCTAGATGTTAAGTGTTGTGTAGAATTTAGTTTTATGTCTGTTTAGGAGTATTCATAAACTATAAAGAAAAACATTTACAAAAATTTTTTAAAAAATATTCACATCATTAAAGTCAAAAGAGATTAAAGATCTAAATATTAAAACAGAAACACTAAATCTACTGGAAGACAAAGTAGGTAGAAATCTTGGAGACATAAGGGTAGGCAAAAATTCATGAACGTAATGCAAATTGCACAGGAAACAATTCAAAGAATCAACAACTGGGACCTCATATTTTTAGAAAGTTTTTGCACGTCAAAAAAAAAATAACCAACAGAGTGTAAAGAAAACCCAAAGAATGCGAAAAAATTTTAACCAGCAACCCCTCAAAGGACTGATATTCAAAACATATAAAGAATTAAAAAACATCAGGTCCCCCAAATTCAAAGACCCTCCCCAAAAATGGGCATCTGAGGTGAACACACATTTCTCAGATGAAGACATACAAGTGGCAAATAAATGCATGAAAAAATGTTCGCCATCACTGGTCATTCAAGAAATGCAAATTAAAACAGCACTGAGATTTCATCTCACTCCAGAAAGAATGGCTGCCATCAAGAAATCAACTGATAACAAATGTTGGCGAGGCTGCGGAGAAAAAGGAACACTGCTCCACTGTTGGTGGGAGTGCAGACTGGTGCAGCCACTGTGGAAATCAATATGGAGATTCTTCAGAAGACTAGGATTGGAAGTTCCATTCAATCCAGCTATTCCCCTCCTGGGTATTTTCCCAGAAAAACTGAAAAGATCATCTCATAATGATATATGTGCCCCCATGTTCATAGCTGCACAATTTGTAATAGCTAAATCTTGGAAACAAACAGAATGCCCATCAACTGCAGAGTGGATGAAAATGATGTGGTATTTTTATACAATGGAATATTACTCAGCTATAGAAAAGGATCATCTTGAGGCCTTTATAAGTAAATGGAGGCAACTGGAGACTTCCTTATAAGTGAAATAAATAAGAATCATATTTATAAATGTCTCTCTGGTGTCAAAAGTAATAAAAACTGTAGGAGTAATAAAATCCAAAATGTGTTGAACAGAACATTTTGCACTCTCATTGTTTGTCCACTTTCTATGCTTTAATTTTGTGACAGCTATTTCTAAGATGACAATATGTAATTTATCAACTAGAGATTTCTTAGCATTAATTTTTTTGAAATTTCATATTTCTACCCTTTTTTCTGTGTTGCTTTTCTTCTCTTAAAAAAGAAATTAAATGAATTCAGATCTCAAAAAAATTAATGAGTTTTATAATTCAGAAATGAAAACTGGTGAAGAGAGTGATTTTAAAGATAGCCAAAGATATATATATATTTTTTTTGGCTATATATATATTCGCATCATAGACTCAAGTATAATTTAATCTAAAATAGAGTAAAATAATTTTCTCTAACACAGGTCACATGTCTGTTAGTAATATATGGAATAGGGTTTTATTCATTAGTCAAGGTGTTTATTACATAATTCTCTTTGAAGCAGTACCTGAAATGGCTTTAACTATTCCGTTTTTATTAGTATAAAACTATAATGATTAATGCTCTTAGAAGATAAACTTAATTATAAAGAGGGTTTAATTAAAATATACTCAAAAGTGTGTGTGTCCTAGTCTCTTTATTCATCCTCATCATTGTCTAGCTCCATATTACAGAATTATAGACTCCCAGACCTTAAAAAATATTCCACAGAGAAAGGTCGGCTAGCCTAAGGACTCCCCTAGAAATGAAAACATTAAGGCTCTGAGAATGGTAGCTTACTCAAGTGAGCCCCAGAACAGCAGAATCAGGACTCCTCAGTTCATAATTCTCACCGTTACACCAAACCGCCACTGTCTGCAGTTGTTTTCAGCACTGGCTCTTAGCTGCGCGGTATGTGGTTCTCTCAGATGCAGAAATTACCATAACTAATAATACTTTGTGATGAACAGGGTTTCATTCTTTTTCATTATGTTTTGTGGGACTTTTTAGAGCCTGGAATATAATTCATGATAATAGAATACAAAATAATGAAAGAAGTGGGAAATAATGAGATTCCACTATATGAAGACAACAAATCCAAGAGCAGAAAGATTTCTTCAGTTTCCCATGATATTATCACATTCTTCATCTGTACATTTAAGAATATGTTATGAGCTTTGTTTTGGATTAGATTTCACATTCCATAGGTGGCAAAAACAGGCATTTTTCATGATGCAAGTGTTACAGAAAGCTGTGAGTTTTGTGGATAGTCTCCCCTACATGTCACAGGAATATCCATAGATGAAATGTTTTTGCTCTGTCACCAAACTGTGTGTCAGTGTGTGGTGGAACATTTCATTTTGCACCTTATGCATTCCTAAGCTTAGATAAACATAAACTAATATCATATTATTTATCACAGTGTCTCCTGCTTTCCTGCCAAAATTGTTATTGCTACAGAATTGGACAATTCTGATGCACTACTAACTGGGCATGTGTTTTTCGCATTTCTATTTGGTTATTTCTGTAGGACAGATAGTTGTACCCAGGGTATTAAATATGTGCATCATTAGTTATAGTTATGGAAAAAAACACCAAAAAGCAAAAATGGAACATTTATCTCATTTTATATCAGTATTGTAGTACAAATGTGTCGTCCATATGCAGCATGCCTTTGTAAGCAACTACTTTTGTGTTATGTGATGCATTATTTCTGTTCTGAATAGAGAGAGCCAATTCAGAATAACAAAATTCCCTACGAGGAAATTTCTATAGATATGATCAAGGATGAAATTATTTCCAAAACCAAAGTAGGAAAAATTCCAGCAAAAACCTAAGAAATTACCACAATGACAATATTCTAGAATCAGTCACCCACCCTCTTTAACAGCTGTAAGGCCACGCTGTTATACAGAGAGGTTTATACAATTAAAACTACATAGCTGATCAACATTTTCCAATATTTAGCCTTCTTTGTTTGTGTGTTTGTTTGCTTGTTTGTTTCTTGAGACAAGGTCTCCTTATGTAATTCAAACTGGCCTTGAACTCACTACGTAGCCGAGACTGACCTCAAATTCACAGTGATCTTCCTGTTTCAGCCTCCCAAGTGCTGGGATTACAGATATGAGCCACCACACTCCACTAACCATTATTTTGTATTAACTGTATTGACAAATAATTCATAAATTCTACCATTCACCAATTCAAAGGGCACATCTAGAAGTTTGTTTTTCATTCACAGAATTGTTTAAACATCACCACAATCAATTTTAAACAATTTGCCTCACGTTTTCCTTTTACTGTCACTCCTTTGCCCTCTCCCCTCTGATTCTTAAAGAGCTAAGCATCAACTAATGTATTTTCTGTCTATAGACTTACCTATCTTGGACATTTCATATAATGGAGTCACATAATGTTTAATTTGTAAACTGGCTTTTCCACTTAGTGTAATATTTTCAGGTTTTGTCCAAGTTTAGCATTTATCAGTATTTTATTCCTTTTCATAGCTGCAAATATTCCATTATATAGATATACATTGTATAGATATTTTATTTATTCATTAATTATGTACAAGGGTAGATAGTTGTTAACACCCTTTGGATTTTATTAATAATGCTGCTAAGAACACATTAACAAATTTTGGTGTATTTTTTCATTTCTCTTGTGTATACATTGGGAGAATTGCTGAACTGTGTAGCTTTTAAAATTTTAAAATAAAATGTATATTTATATGTAAATAGATTACCTTATTGTCAGATTCTAACCTCTGTGGGGGACAATTAGATCTTCCTTCATAGCCAACCCTCAGGCCATGGAGAAGATGCCATTGTCTCTTTGCTGGCTTCCAGATTAAACTATTTCAGTTCTCTAAAACTTCAGATTAAAATCTGTTGTCCCAGTCACATTTGGTTCAGCCTGAAATTGTTCTAAACTCTCTACAATTTTTGGCTTTCATACTTTGGATAAATGAACATTTCCATTATGAGGATTACAGTATTCATATATTGACCACTCTTGTTTGCAGGTCCTATGCTAAATGTTCTACCTGTATTTCTGTAATCCCTAAAAAAAACCATATGAGATCCATTGTATTATCCCAGTATTTCAGGAGAGAGAACCAAGGCTTGAAGAATTTGAATTACACAGTGTTGGAAAGAGATTGGAAACTACAAGTCATCTGTTCAAAATCCTGATACCTTTTTGCATACTGAGTTGTTCCACATTGAAAAGTTTTTGAGCAGTGACCACAAATAAGGTTATTTTCTAAACTCTATATAATTACTTCAGCTTTTCACAGATAGTCCCAACCGTGAGTGTTACACATTCAACACCGTAAATGATTAACTTTCAAAGTTCTTTTCTCACAAGTCAAAATAAGAAATGTTTTATATCAAAATACCAAACAAAATACTACTTATAAAGGAAAGTTTCAATCATAAGTGCATATTCCATGCATATTTTAGGACTAATCTGAAAATTTTAAAAAATTAGCATAAATATCTACAGCTAAGGCAGACTTTTAAAATTTTTATTGCAGGCTGATCTGAAAGTGGCTCCCTATAAAAATAGTGAGGAACTATGAAAATCTTTCTCCATGCTGTAAGAGCATGAGGCAGCAGAGTAAAAGATAAGGCACAGACTGGAGAGACAGCAGTGTGTGGAAAACTGTACCAAGCATATCTCAGAGATAGATGAGCCCTGAGCAAAAAGCAGATCAAGTGACAGAGCTGCAGTGCAACCCAAATGAAGAGCTCTAAAGGACTCAGCTACTCACCTTAGACAAAGTGTAGGGCACACTGAAGGGAATTAAGACCACTGTAGACATATGGCTAAGACTCTGAGAAAACTGCAGATTTTGAAAGAGAAAACCCATAGGATTTTCAACAATGTTTACTAAAGATTTTGTTAGAAGGAGGTGACCTTGTAATGTTACAAGGTAGTACAACAAAAAGTAATAAATTGGTGTGATTAATAGTAAAGGGCATATAATAAGACTAGTTATGATGAAATTTTTTTTTCTGTTAACTACATGTAAAAAGGTTTTCATCAGTAGTCATTTATTCATCCTAATCTTTACATTCCTTTTACAAAATCCTGAGTTTTAAAAAAGAGAGACCATGTTCTTTTAGAGCTGGTTATTTAGGTGGGCTGTTGCCAAATGACCGATGCCACAAAGAAGCAGAAAAAGATAAACAGCACCTTTGGCTATTTCTTTAGCAAAATTTATTCTTGTTTGACTTCCATAGGGGTGAGACTGCCACAAATTCTCCTTAATTGGCACAACTAAGTAGAATGGCATTATTTACAGATCTCTTGTCTGGAAAGCTTATTTCCTTGGCCCTCCTCTTGACAAGAATCAAGGATTGGACCAAAGTGTAGTTTTCAATGCACGTGTCATAATAATTTCAATATAGAAATATGTCACAAAGTTACAGGCAATTGAGTGAGTTAGAAATATTTTAGGCAGTCAGACAGGGCCAAGCCTTTGAAGAAACCAGTGCAGAAGACCAGATACATTGCAACTGTGGGGGAGACAAACACATTCTGCTGTGAGCCAGACCTCAAGACAAAATATCAAACAAATACATCTACATCCTAAGGATAAACATCAGGGATCGATATTATAAATAGGTCTCTATCACCCTGAGGAAGCCAGAAGGAGTCACTAACCCAACCCTCTACAGACACAGCCCTTGCTTTATATTCACGTCCACTTGCTATGTGTCTCACTTACCCATTTGTCCTCAATTTAATCAAAGTTACCTAAACTATTACACCTGTAATCTTATTGGTTGACCATGGTTCTGTTTTACCTTATGCCCATGTTGTGAGTTCCCATTTTGTTCCCTTAGACTGGCCTTACCTTGTGGTTTTGCTCTATAAAACTCCATAAAAAAGACGAACTCTTTGACAACCCACTCAGGACTTCTTCTGTTTCTCTCTAAAACAGAAGCTTTCTTTCTCTCAATAAAGATATTCTGCTCTTAATCTCCGTTGTTCCCAAAATTCATTCTTCAATTTCAGAGAACACAAACTTGTACCAGACATCTAACAGGTTAGGAGTTTCTTTCCCCTATATCACTATTAAGATAAATAGTTCTACCTTCGTTTGTATGGGTCAGATGGGATCTTCCATGTGATTTTTAAAAATTTCCCCACTTCCACTCCCACTTCACATATCTTAAAATTACATAGATTTGCAAAATGACACAGCTCTCCTCATCAGGAAGTCCCTAAGCTAGTGAGTCAGATTAAATAAATTCCTCCTCTGCCTCATTCTCGACTTAGACTGTATCCAGGTGAAAGTAACATTAGGAAAGTGGAGGAGAAAGAGGAGCGGAAAGGGAAGAAAAAAGAATTAAGATGTGTTATGTACATGTACCAACGCCCCACAGGGAATGTAATCATTATGTACTTCAAACATGTACTAATAAAAATTTGATAAAAAAATTATTTTTTTATTTTAAAGAGAGTAAAACAAAAGAGAACAGAACAAAGCAAGTCAGAACAGAACAATGTAAGCAACACAGCACTTCAGAATAAGACAACCAAATATCAACAGTAGCTTCTATAATGTCTCTTTCTTTGAAATAGTTGAGCATACCTTCACACACAATAATATCAAACATAACCAAGTAGTATAAAACCATTCAAGAGAATGAAAGCATTACAGGACTTCAAAACCAAACAACAGAAAATGAACAATGGCTACTATAAGATCTCATTTCCCATAAAAATTTTGTTTATTACTATCACACAGAATAAAATCTAATAAGACACAACAGGATAGAACCAATCAAAACAGAAGATCAAAAGCATGGTAGGACTTCAAAGCAAGGTGATAGTAAATCAGCAATGGCTGCCATAATGTCTTGTTTCTTCAAAATAGCTGTTCATACCATCACAATTAATAAAATCAAACAAAACAAATTAAAACGATTCCAACCAATGAATGAAACATTATAAGACTTCAATGTAACATAATGAGGAACCATGATTACCATAAAATCTTATGTACTCTTACCATTTCTTTCACTAGGGAGACTATACGGTATTTACACATGTGAGTTTGATTTATTTCACTTATGAATATGGTCTCAAGTTGCATCCATTTATTTATAAATATCTCAATGTGATCATTCTTTATAGCTGAGTAGTACTGTATTGTATAAAAATACCACATCTTTTTTATCCATTCCTCAGCTGATGGGCACTTAGGTTGTTCCCAAGATCTAACTATTACAAATTGTGCTGCTATAAACATGAGTGCACATATATCACATGTGTTCAGTTCTTCTGGGAATATACCCAGAATTGCAATAGCTGAGTCAAATGGGACTTCCAATCCCAGCTTTTTGAGGAATCTCCAGACCAACGTCCACAGTGGTTGCACCAGTCTGCACTCCCAAAAACAGTGCAGAAGAGTTCCTTTTCCCCCCGCGCCTCTCCAGTGTTTGTTGTTGGTAGTTTTCTTTATCCTGGCTATTCTTTCTGGAGTGAGATGGAATCTCTGTGTGGTCTTAATTGCATTACTCTAATTACTAATGATGCTGAACATATTTTCATGTATTTATATGCCATTTGTATTTCTTCATCTGAGAACTATGTTTTCATCTCAGATGCCCATTTTTGGATTGGCTCTTTGAATTTCACGGGTCTGATTTTTTTTAAATTCTTTATAAGTTAAGTCTTTTGTCTGAGGAACAGTTCACTAAGATTTTTTCCCAATTTGTGGGTTTTCTTTTCACTCTGCTGAAGATTTCTTTCAACATGCACAAACTCTTTAATAAGATGTGATCCCAGTTATTGATTCTGGGAGGTATTTCCTGTGCGATTTGATTCTTGCTCATGAATTCTGTACCTATCCCTATGTCTTCAAGATTTCTATATACTTTGTCTTCCAACAGGTTGAAACCTGAATTTCCTAATATGGAAATACTACTGTCCCAGCCTCAACCAGGAGGTGGTTGTGAGTGAATTAAAGTGATGAAGTTGCAGATGACTGTAGCAATATGCAGGTGAAGGCAGCTTCACTAAGCGGCCTCTTCTTTTGCAACAATGGTCCTTGCCACCCAGGATAATGGCAGGTCATTAGAACTGCAAGCTTTAGTTCTTGTGCAAGTTCATATTTTACAAACAGTTCTCTTGATGCTCCTTACCTGTTTGATTTTCTTGCTATCAGATCAATTCTGCTTTCCCTTCAAATTTGAATTGTCCTCACTGGGAATTTCATGAAATGCAAGAGCCACCCACCGTGTATAGGCAGGCAGCCAAGACACCAGAAACTAAGGGGTAAGCATGGAAACACTGTTTCAAACTGATGCCTTTAAAAAGAAAAAAATATTTTTCCAAATGCTCATGGAATCAGAACTATTACAAGCCATATACAGTGTAAGATTTCTATGTCTAATTGAATTATCTCAATTAAAACAACACAATCAAAAGATGCCTATAGGAAAATTGCCAGAGGATAAAATAATTACAGCACTATGTCTAAGAAGAAATTTCTTGAATTGAATGGAAATTCATACAAAACTCTCAAATCACTATATTCTGTAGTAGTCATTTCTTTACATTGCAAACGCACAGTGAATTTTTTATTTCTGAGCTAACTGTGATCTCTGGGTGGAGGGAAGGCTGCTTCCAAACGCAGAGAAACTTTAAAAAGCCATTGCCAAGCAAGCTGTAATAAGAGCTCGGCTGCTCTCAGTTATTGTATTTGATTACAAGCCCCACCAAAGATGGCAAGAATTTGCTCCCCTGGAAGTTACTTTTAGAGGATTCAAGAGTTTTGCTAAACATCAAAAACGAAGAATGAGGTTAGTTACTGAACATGTGAACGTGTGTTTTATTTTTATCACCTCTGTTAGGAAATTTACTCAGAATCACTTAAATGTTTTGCTTTGTAAATTACTATAATTTCCACTTGCTTGTGTCCTAAGGGGAAAATGTTTTACTCTTATACACTTGCAATTAAAATAATACCAAATCCAGTGCCACTCTGCATGTAGCAACAATGATTCAGGGTAAAGAAGAAAAGTCAAAACTGGAAGTCTGAAAAGAAGCATCTCCCAGATGTCACAACTTTAAAAAGATAACTAGTTAAGAGCAAAAGTGAAGAAGGAAAACAATGAAAAAAGGGTTAATTTTTAAAAATACAGGGAGATATAAGAAGTCTGTTAAGATAGGAAATGGAGACAGATATGTTTCATGCTAAGTCTATGATGGCTGTAAAAATAGGGAGAAGAGTAATGGACAAACAAATTTGGGAAGGTCGTAGGCAAAAAGACTGAGTCTTTGAGCCCTACATTTACTCGGATGGTATGTGATATTCTCTGTGTTAGACCTTGCAAGATCTCATCACTGTGTGTGATACAATGTGAGACTGTGCACTACAGTGGGAAGTACAGAAGAAAGAAAGCACTACTCCTTTAAAAGGTCTTATTTTAAAGTTAACAAGTCACCTATTTCTTTCCCCAGTGCTTTGGCACTGAGTAGCAATATAGGACATAATTGACCCTAAAGTAAAATGAAGAGAGAAGCGTCAATATATGCTATTTCCCCTCATCACTGGGGAAAACAGTAACTGTTTCATTTAGTTAATTGCGATGCTTTGATTATCTATTGCTCTGTAACAGTAACCCAAATTCATTGGCTTCAAGAAATAAAATAATTATGGTCTCTTATGAGCCTGTGGGTTATCTAGATCCTGCTGGAATATTCTTTTCTGTGTGTGGTTGGCTGGAGGTTTGGCTGGCCTGAAACGTCTAGCAGAGCTCACTCCCAAGCTTAGGAAGCTGCTAAGGACGGTTAGCTGAGCATTCAGCTGAGGTTGTTAACCCCAGTGCCTTGTGCCTCCTCCAAAAGGTTTTCTGTACAATATTAATTTCTCATGGCTGGTGGCTGGATTCAAAGAAGGGACGTCCCCAAATGAGACTTGAAAGCCACAGCTCTTTTAAGGCTCAGTGACATTAGAAGTTGCATGATAATATTTCTGCCATATTCTTTTGTTCAAGACAAGTGTCAGAAGAGGCTCAGATTCAAAGTAGGTAGAAGACTCTAGTTAAGGGACAGAAAAGGTGACAAACTACTTGCAGCTCTTTGCCCATTACTACCTACCATCTTCAAAACACTCAGGCAGATGCTTTATCCATTGTAACTTTTATAAACCTCAGATTCATTGAACAAGTTATACTCAGTTTGCCAACTAAAACACTGATGCTCAGATGATAGAGGTTAAAAAAAATTAGGCAGAATTTGGATGTGACTCCTTCTCTATCTAGAGAGCAAATAAGCCATACAAAGGTTATGTAGGGTTGACACTGGCTTATGCGTTTATTAGGCAAACAGTATGGCTCTGTTAGTGGCTCTGAGACTATAGGCTGGGTCCCCTGCATAACACCTATCATTTTAAGACTCTTAAGATATTTTTTTAAGACTATGAGGCTTATTCAATTTTCAGTGGTATAATTTATTGTACTGTCATTGTTCCTTGTAGTTCTTCCAAATAAACAGGTGTATTGAGTTCTTGCCATTTACGAAATTAACTAAACAAGACTGGAGCAAATTGCATGCCTCTAAATTTTTCAGTCATGGCCAGTTCTGGCCTGATCAAATATACTTAATTGAAAGAAACCTAAAGGGAACATGCTTAGCTGAATTGAAAGTAACTATTATTACAACTAAATTAAATCCAAACAAATTGTACTATAAAATATGCATAGCTATCTAACATTTTAAGTCCATGAAAAAATTATTCCCTTAAAGTTCTTCATTGTAATTTTCCTTGAGTACTCTGTTTCAAATTTTGTTCTTTCAGGCTATAAAAACTGCATGACAAAAGAGCATTCGATTAAAAGTTGTTTTGTCTATATAAACAGCTGGTTGGATAGGTTTCTTTTCTGCTTCAGTTTACTTTTTCACCAAATAGATCAATTATATCACAATGTTTTATGAAACAAAGATATAGAAGTTGAAACTGTTTGGAGTTTTGAAATTTATTCATAAAGAAAGATTAAAAGACTGATAAGATTTGGTTTATCCTAGTAAAAACGTATTAGGAAAAACTTAAGCTCACTGATAGAATTTCTGTGTTGTACAAAAAAAACAAATGAGAATTGAAATGATTTATGGAGTGAGTAGATTTCTTTATAGGTAAATTTGACCAAAAACAGTATCAGAAATGCTAGATTAGACTTTCAAGTGAGGACAATCTTTTACCATAAGCTGTTTTTTAGAACTATGAAGGTTTGCATATAGTCCGTACTATTTAGAGGGATAGATTCTGCATGAAGCCATGGAAATGGCTGAGATGACCTACAAAAGTGCCTGTAGGTTATGAATGTACGACGTGATTGAATGCAGATTCTTGAGTTACTGGTCAGAAATATGCACCACAATGAGGTTAATTTGCTTAACCAAAATCATTGACTGAATGAAAAATAACAAAACATTCTAACAAAGTGATTTTTTTTCATTGATTCTTCAGTAAATTGATTCTACATAAAAAGACAAAACAAGAGGAAAGGAAAGAAGAAACAAAAACATGAAGTCAAGATAGTCCTACTATATTACAATGAGTTTGATATTATCAGTAACTTAACACCATCATTTTTCTTTTTTATTATGTAATTCAGCAAGCATCAGATTTTGGAGTCTGTGTAAATCTTTTATTTCATGCAGAAAATAAAAAAGGACATGTAGACTTTCAGGGCAGGATTTTCTGAAACATGGGTTCAGTTCATTTTTCATTAATCAGAATTCAGTCATATGACTTACCTTACTTGCTTACTTCTAGGTACTGTTTGTTTTTTTTCTTGTTTTTTTTTTTTTTTTTGCTAGCACATGTAACACACGGTCCTAGGACGAGTGTGTATGGTGTGTGTGTCTGTGTGTGTGTGTGTGTGTCTGTGTGTGTGTGTGTCTGTGTGTGTGTAGCCAGGCAGGAGAAAGTAATAAAGGTAGAAACAGATCCAAGTAGACATTCTTTCACCAAAAGTGCAATACTAGAAGGCACTAATGCCTCAAACACAAGACTGTTTTTTAACTCTTAGAAAAAAATCCTTTGAGAACACATGTTGAATTTTTTAGTGCAGACTCCTACTGTAATTTCATTTGAAAATCAAACTTGCTGTGAATTACACTAGAAATTCTCAAGGCTGAGCAACAAAATAGTGTAATTTTTAGCAAGTGCCAACAGTTTTCATGTGAATAGGGCCTTTATTAAACATATTTTAACACTCCTGTGGATTAATAATGTGTAAGCGGAAAAAAGACATGTTGAGCCTAGTGCAATTATCCTTCTATCCCAATTATACTGTGACATTAAATCTTGTGACATTTAATAAGGAAGGCCATTTCACCCATGGCTACTTCTAGTGCAGACAATTTATGCAACAGTGTTCCCATAGAAAAACTTATGAAAAGAAGGCCTTCCAACATGCTGATGTCTAACAGCCCATGAAAATTATAAGGTGGAGCAAAATACATAAACTGTTAATATTATGGATGCCTGATACCTGAGACAAAAGAAAGACAAATTAACGACACTGACTTTTAATCCATCACAAAATAAAACACATGGAAATGGATAACTAATAGGTTAGCTAGTTATCTATAAATAGGAATTCAGAAAGTTATTTTTCCCTCTCATAGGCAGCATTTAAAGCTTTTTTCATATGTATGTTCATCTCACGTATTTGGCCTAAATGATAATATTTTTGAGATTGTAATAAATGCCATTAAATTTTTAAAAGACCTTTGTTATGTTAAAGAGTTGAAATTTTGGTATTTGAGATTGAATTTTCCAGCTCTTAAATTGTTTTAGTGGTGTAAATGTCTAAACTTTGCATGTGTGTACATCTCTGTGTATGTACTTTATCTGTTAGTGGTTGTTTTACATATTTCCTTTCAAAGGGAAAGTACCGTATGTCTAACATTGATTCTGAATTAACTAAAATGCTACTCTTAAACTATTTAGCATCAAGTAATAATGAAGAAAATATAAGAAGTGCTGATAAAACATCTGTTAAGGTCCATTATTTTTATTTTTTTATCTTTATACTGCTGACATGATGGGGAAAAAATGTACAGAAATCAAATCAGCAAATGATACATTTACAGGACTATGTTACACTTCAGTGGACCAAAAGGAATTATATATATATATAATATAATGTATATATATATATATATATATATATGTATATATATATATATAGTTTTAGTTTTAAATAGAGCAACAGAGTTTTCAAGAAAAATTGCTAGATTTATTTAAAAGCCATACTTTTGCTAGGCTGAAAGCTTTATATTATAAAATGTCCTCTATACTGATTTGGTCTCATCAAATAGATGCAAGTCCTTCATTGAATCAGGGAAGAGATTAACTGCTAGAATCTTGCACTAGTTCGTGATTTTAAGAAACAAATATCATAGTCATTAGTGTATCTGCTGTTCATTTCCATTTTAAATGTTCCTTCCAGAAAATAAGGTCCATGACTGACTTACCTATGTAAACTCATGGTTACTAGCTGGTTTATGATGATTTGCATAGGCAGAAGCTATGTCAGTTGTCATAATCATATAAATGTTTTTAAATATTTATTGGTTGTTTGTTTGTTTATTTTTTGGTACCAGGGATCAAACTCACGACCTCGCACTTGCCAGGCAGGTGCTTATGCTGCTGAGCTAAATCCTCGGCCCAAGATATTTAAGCTATTCAGACCCAGAGGACAATAACAATTTTTTTCTTGGTTTTCATTACTTGAGTTTAAAGAGTTACCATAAATAAAACCCTAGCTCCCATTTGGGGACTTTCTTTACCATTTTTACTATTTCAACCAAAATAATACATGAGGGAATTTCTGTCTATTGGAGTTGTTTGACCTAGAAATAATAATAAATGTGAACTCAAGTTGATTTAAAGAATGAGAAAGCAGGCCATATGATAAGGTGGGTCCAGTGGTTTCATAACATCCTACAGGCCTAGGGCTTTTCTTCTCCTCTGCTCTATCCCCACCACCAATGTTATCTTCATCCTCTGTGATTTAAGATAACTTCTAGTGGCAGCAATATATTTCCTTGTTTAAGTTGAGAGGAAGGTAGAGAACTTAGCTTCAACTGTTTTCTCCTAAGAGCTTTGTAGATATCACACTACTCTTAAAGTAATTACTGATGAAAAAGATGCAATTCCTAAAGACCAATTTCTATATTCTTAATCTTCTAATTGATCTTTTGCTTCCCCATGGAAAAGGAATAGAATGGGTGTTGTGACATCAACCCCAAAAACCCTAGAGGGAAATAATGGAGAAATGGATATAGAATAAACATATTACTCAACTGAACTTAAAATCATCTTGATACACTGTAAGGAACTTTTTTTGTAAGGAACTTTCTTTTGCTTACATTGGATAACAAAATTTCTTGTAGGAAACCTATCTCCACCACCATTTCTATAGAGAAAGATTTATCATATTATAATCAACTACCAGTTCCAAAATGTACACAATTGTTATCCAAATATGTCAATACATAACCTCAGGGGTCTGATAACTTCCCCTAATCAATAAAGGAAATGTCATTAAGACGAGCCATAGTCAAATAAAAGAACCACATCTAGTGTGGTTATCATGGATGTCGCCTTAATAAAATTTACCCTGAACCAATCCAGACCTCAGAATCTCAGGAAAGAAACAGATGTCTGTGTTTGGAACAGAAGTCCTTGCCTATTGATGGGACCAAAGAGAAAGAAATCCTCTTAGAATCTAGGAACCTAAGTCTGTTTCAAAAGCCAACAAACTATCAGCAAAGATCACAGCCCAACCTGAGGGCAAAAGTTTGTTTTCAGGAAACTTCAAGAAATTCTCTGGTTTACTTAGGGGACAGGGGGAGCCTACTATTGAGAACTCAACTAAGTGATTTCCTGGATTTATTGACTTTGCTGTAGAAGTATTTTCAGCAGTCCTGTTGCCTCTGTAACATAATCCTAGGCATGTGTATACTTGCTCAAAAAATGTTTATTTTTAAATAACTAGGATTTTTATAATGTAACATTTTCTACCTATGAAACTATAGCAAACTGCCTTTTCTGGAGGTTACTTGAAACCCTTCATCATTTGTTGTTGTTGTTATTGTTATTGCTATTGTTTTATTTTGTTTTGTTTTGTTGTTTTTTTTTCAAAATTCTCTTTCTGGCCAAATCTAGAATACATGCTGGAGTTTCACTTACTAATGCTTCGAAAATGCACCCAAAAAAATCATTTTTACTTAAGTACTTGGTAAGAGAAAGAGAGAGAGAGAGAGAGAGAGAGAGAGAGAGAGAGAGAGAGAGGTAAATAGCTATTGCTTTGGGGCTATAGTTAAGACACGGTACCTGCAGTGCCTACTGAAAAAGAAATAGCAGCTAGTATGCCTGTGTCCCAGGCAGAGTTTGAGATTTTTAACTGAGAAGAGTCCCAGGTCACAGTTGCCTCCTGATCAAACAAACTGAAGGTTTGTAGAAATGAATGGACAACAGTTTCACTGACATGAAGTGCCCTACAAGATCACATGTGTTCACTAGTAAAGTCCAATATTTTCATGTTTAAAACTATGGCTTCTGAAATACACATCTAATATTTACCTCTTATTGGATTAGTGAAGCTAGAACACATTACTTTAACCCTAAACATGATTTTGCCTCATGGAAATTGTCCCCCACTCCTTTGTTGAGTCGAAGCAGAAATAATTCAGCCATAAACTCAAAAATCATTTTCAGTCCGTAAAATAAAATCCATCATATTTCTTCTCTGATGAAAAAGAATACCTAACATATTGTTTAATTTGAAAAAATTAACAAGTGACCTGTGATGAATTACTTTAGTTTCTAACATCCCTGGGAGACAGCCTATAAAAATCTCTTCATGTATAATGATTAGCAGTAAGGCTTGGGCGGGAGTTGGTGATAGCTTGTGGGTAACCAAAAATTAACTTACTTCATTCTATAGGAGTATGCAGATTCATCTGCAGTTAACAAAATTACCAATCCTTTAGATAATCTAGTTATTACCTTTTATCACTGAAAAGTTAATTTATGAATAGTGAACCTTAAAAAAAATCATTATTTTCTCCCCTGTGGTAATATGTTTGCAATAAATGGAACATTGACCTTTTCAAAGCTTTTGCCTGAAACTGAGTCAAGTGGTGTTAGTCAATGTTACTATGGTGTTTTTCTTTTTATTTTTTGTAGAGATGAAGTATACTTCCTACTACAGTGTGATCCATATGCTTTGCGTGATGTATCAGCATAACAGTCCATAATGCAAGCTAATCAGTTTTGTGCAAATTCTTTATATTGTAATTTCCCTAAAAATATTGAATACACTAGGTCCTATCCATTCCTTAGGGTACATTATCCAGATTCCTTAAAGTCTGATGTTCCGAATTTCAGTGTCCTTTTGTTTGCTTTATAAACTACTAAACATTTTACTGTTTCTCAAATATTCTGTAATATTTTTGTGTGAGTTTTAGAATGAAGTTTAAAAAATCCTTTTCACATTGTAAAATAAAATACCAGTATTGATGTCAGCCTGTAATAGTGGATCACAGTAGAAAGTCAGAAACTTGAGAAGGACATTGTACAATAACTTCTATTTTTATCTTATTTAGAAAGCAATGTTTAAATATTTTTATTATGATTCAGAAATCTCTCAAAATTAAATGACATTGCTGATAAATTATTATAAATCTATGTTGCATATAGAAATTAAATAGAATATTTTAATCAATATATATTAATCTATGCCAATTTCTTAAAAGAAGTAACCAGTTAGAATAGACTGCTAGATAAGAAAACAATAATGAACCTTGAACAAGTTTTTACTTGTATCACTTAACTCGGGACTAGAAAATTGAATTATTAGCATAAATTAAGGAACTCATGAAAAAAGAAAAATAAATATAAATGAAAAAATAGAGAATTGAATATCCACTACTGCCTTAAATGCAGTGGGGACAAGTAAAGAAATAAGAAGAATAACGGCTTATTTGCAGTCCAGGAGAAGAGTAAAAAGGAGCTAGAGTTAGTATAATATACAATCTGAAAAATGTATACATTCCACAGCACTACATGTCAGCCTCTAAGAAACCTATCTTTAGTAAATAATTTTAAAATATTTTAATGTTAATAAAGTTGTCCATCATAGGATTTTTCTTTTACAGTAATATAGATAATTTATATTTATGCCATTAATAGATAAATGATCAAAAAATATAGTACATTCTTATAGTACAATGTTATGAGCCATGAAATTGTAGTTGAACATTTTATTACTTACAAAGCTATTTATGGTATATGTTGTTCAGAAAAGGAGCAAGATATAAAATATTTTTCTATTTTTAAAATATATTACACTCATAAAATTATAAAACAGAAAGAAGTATGAAAATAAATGCCTAATATTGATTACTAATTATCTCCCAGTTATTAATATGAGTTTTGTTTTTATTTTGTCTTTCCAGTTTTTATTTCTTAACATATGTTACTTCTGTAAGAGAAAAATGTTTAAAACATTCTTAAGCACTTTTCCTATCTTGTAGATATGTTGGATGGAAAGCTCACATTTTAAAGAATTGATAATTAACAATTAACTGATTTCTTTGAATACTCTTACAGGAGCTAAAGTAAAAGTAGGTTAAAGTATTGCAAAATTTCTTTATACTCTATTATCTATATATTTTGTTTTCTGAAATAGTTTTCATTTTTTATTTTAAAGAGAACAAAACAAAACTGAACAAAGCAAATCAAAATAGAACAATGCAAGTAACACGGGACTTCAAGATAACAAGAAATCAGCAGTGGCTACCATAATGTCTCTTGTTTTCTTTGAAATAGATGTCCATACCTTCGCACACAATAATATCAAACAACAAAATAATATAAAACCAATTTAAAAAATAAAAGCATTACAGGACTTCAAAACCAGATAAAAGGAAATGAACAATGGTTACTATAATGTCTCATTTTCTTCAAAGCAGTTGCCCATGTCATCACACATAATAAAATCAAATAAAACACGACAGAATAAAACCAATCAAAACAAAAGAATAGAAGCATTATAGGACTTCAAAACAAGATAATAGAAAATCAGCATTGGCTACCATAATATCTTGTTTTCTTCAAAATAGCTGCTCATACCACCACACATAATAAAATCAAACAAAACAAAGCAGAATAAAACCAACTAAACAAATGAATGAAAGCATTATAGGACTTCAAAACAAGATAACAGGAAACCAACCATGGTTACCATAATACATCTCATTATGTTCAAAATAACTGCCAATACCATCAGACACAAGACAGAACAAAACCAAACCTAACAAAATTGTGAAAACAGTACAAGAGTTTAAGACCACACAATAAGAAATTAACAGTGGTTACCACCTTCCCCTTCTTGGTATTTTCTCCCCTATCACGTTTATAATATCTACTGTACTTTTTGGCTCCACTAACTCTTTCTGTTCTTTATGCTAGGATTCACCTGTATGAGTTCAAACTATTTCGCCCATGAACAAGATCTCCAGTTGCATATATTTACCTAAAAGAGTTTCGAGATTATCCTGGGTAGCTTTCCATTGTATGAAAATACTATATCTTTCTTATCCATTCTGTGGTTGATGGGCAAATTACCCTTGCTTTTTTTCTGGTCTCCTGTCACATGGAACAATTGTTTTCTCTCCTTTGATTTTCAGACTATGAATTTCCTTTTTCTTTTTTTCTTGTATACAATATATTGATGGATCTTGTTTCTTGATCCACTCTCCCTGTGTTTCTTATATTGCTGAACTGGGGCCATCTACATTAATGGTTACGACCGGCGTACTTTCGTTTGTCTCTGCCATACTATCCTCCTGCTGTTGGCCCTCCAATTTTTCCCTTCATTCAGTTGCCTATCCTGTTTGGTGATGCTCCTCTGCTGCTGTTCCTGGAACCATGGTCATCTTTATCTCTTTCTAGAATATCCATTAGCACTCTCTGTAGGATTTGCTTGGTGCTCATGAATTCCTTCAGTTGTTCTTTATCATGGAAGTATCTTATTTTTCCATAAGTTTTGAAAGATAGTTTTTCAGGGTACATCAATCTGGGTTGGAAGTTGTTTTCTTTCATGATTTGAAACACTTCACTCCAAACTGTTTTTAGCTGGATGGGTTGTGTTGAGCAGTCTGCCATGATTCAGATTGTTTTTCCTTTATAGGTGATATGTTTTGAGGTTTTGTTTTTTTTTCTCTAACAGCTTTTTATGTTCTTTTCTTGTGCTGAATTTCTGTGATCTTGATTATTGTATGTCTGGGTAAAGATTTACTTTGGTTATGGCTATCTGGAGTTCTATATGCCTTGCTTACCTGTATTCCACATCATTTTGCCACATTTGGGAAGTTTTCTGTTATTACTTCTGTAAATAGCCTTTTTATTTTATTTGTGTTGAACCCTGCTTCTTCACTGACACCTATCACTCTTAAATTATGTTTGTTTGTGTCATCTTGCAGCTGTTGAATTTTTATTTACTGGTTCCTCGTTATTTTTAAGAGATCTTTCATGATCACTAGCTGCAATCTTGTCTTCAAGGTTTGAAAGTCTATCTTCAGTCTCTTTCAAGTGGTTTGCTAGCTTTGCATTAATTTTTTAATTTCCTGAATATCTGTTTGAATCTTTTTATGTATTGTAATTCCTTTCTATATTGTTCATTCAAGATTTCCATCATTTTCCTATACTCCTCTTTTGTATCTACGTCTTTTTTAGATATGCTGAGTAATTCTTTCATTATGCTTGTGATTTCTTCTTTTACCTGAGACATTATTTCTGATCTGATTACTTTTACAGTCTCATGAAGTTGTTTCTTTACTTCAGTTGCTATCCTCTCAGAGATTTCAGGTATGTGACTTCCATTTTCTTCCATGACTGTATCTCCCACACTTGTTCTGTGTGGGCTAGAGGTCTGAGATTCCCTTTTGCTCCTTTGTCTTGACATTCTCCTGGGTTCCTACCAGCAAGCTAGTTATGGGGCACCAGGCATTTCCCATGTTGGTAGCCCCTCCATGTTGTAGGGAAATGGGGCAGGCACCTGTGTTCCTCTGACACCAGGTTTACAGGGAGATAGCAGGGCATGGGTTTGGGCTCTCCAGACCTGTGCAGCTACTCTGGGGCTTCCCCAATGGCCAGGAGTGCATGGTGCATCTCTCAGCTTGCGTGTCCACACTGGGATTCCCATGATGGTGGCAGGCACACAGGGGTGTGTTTATTCAATTCTCCTGGTGGGTGTTGGCTGCCCAAAGGAAGCAAGGGCCTTCAGTGGTGGCCTACAGGTGAATGGGGCTTACCTGGATGCATGTCCCTGCTCCTACTGGCTGCCATAGAAAGCAAACCTTTTGGTGCCAATGGCCAGCAGGCAACGGTGGATCTGCTAGTGGTTCTCTCTGCCCATGCTGGCTGCCCACAGGAAGCAGCCTTCAGGTGGCAGCAGCCATCAGGCTGAGGTGGATCTGCTGGTTCTCTCTGCCCGCACTGACTGCTTGCAGGAAGCAGCTTTCCATGAAATAGTCCTTATATAGTAAAGATATTACAAGAAAACATGATATACCTCACAAGTATAAAAATTAAAAATAAGGACTTTAAAATTAATTTAAAAAAAACAAACACCCATTTCTAATAAGTTTTCTAGTAAACCTAAAGTTATTTTTTTCTTGACCTTCAAATGTCTGTGAAATTGATAAATATTAATTTTGTATCCATTAAAGGCTAAAATAAAAATGAAACCTGTACTAACACTATTATTCAGTATTTTCCTGGAAGTTCAATAATAATAATAGATAAATTTTCTAGTATTAGTAAAAGAGACAAGCTGAAATTTATTATTATTTGTGTGTAATGTGAATGTTCAATGAGCAAAACCTAAGTAAACTGGCAAATAGATATTAAATTATAAATGATCAATTTAGCTATACTTGATTACTTAAAAATTCATTGGTCCTCCATATATGTCATTCATAATCAGCAACAAAGATAATGGAAGGGAAATGTCCTTCAATTTAAAATAGCTATTTAAAAGGCCAGTATATAGCTCAGTGGCAGAACACTTGCCTAGCTCTGAGACTTCCTATGTATGGTAGGTACTACATCTTCCTTTTCCAAGCAATAAAATTGAAGTACAGAAAGGTTTCTCATTGCCTGAAGTTGCATACTTAATATGTGGAGGAGCCATAATTGAACCCAGTTAGACTGGCTCTTAAGTTTTTCTCCCCAAAATGATGTATAGCACTTAACATTCAAGAGGTATTACAACATTTAAGAGATACAGATAAGTGAAGTCACTGCACAAGAAAAGGAAATATAGCCTTTGACACTGTTGTACATTGATAATTACCAGAGAGCAAAAATAAGCCAGACATTTTGGTACATATCTTTAACTGTAACTAGTCAGAAGGCTAAGACAGGAGAACTACAAGTTTGAGGCCAGATGGACAATTTAATGAGATTCTGTCTCAGAGTCAAGGAGGTAGCTCAGTGCTCCCTGAATTCAATACAGATTATGGAGTAGGGAGATAAAGGAGATTCAATGTTTGATTTTTCAGACCACTAATGATTAAAATGTTGACTGAGTTTCCAAAGGAGTTACATGTGAGGATGGGGAAACAAACGCTTATGTTCTGTTGGCAGATGAAAGCATTTCTACACGACAATTTTGCAAGCAGTACTAAATTTTTTTAGTTATGTCCTTTGACTCAGTAATTAGTGATTTGAAGAAATTAAGCAAGTATGTTGGGTGTGTGTGTGTGTGCGCACGCGCATGTGTGTATGTGGGTGTGTGTACGTGTGTGAATGTGTTTGTGTGATATGTTGTGGTCATGTGCCTGAAGATATGCACCAACATGCTAAAGTTGGTTCTTATTGATGGGAATCTTTATTTTTATGTAAACTTTCTTGTGTTTTCTGGCTTATTTGAAATAGAATGTGATTCTGATATAATTAGAAAAATACAGTTAGATTTTGACAGTATTTGAGCTAACTTAAATCTCTTCTATCATTATGAAGAAGCAAATTTGTTATGAATACTTTTGGCTGAATGGAAAAGTAGGCAGTTCCAGGTTTGATTTAGTAACTGAACAATATTTTTAAATAAATGGAGTTTTCTGTTTGTCTACTGCCCAACTCTTAATTAAGTCTGCTTTTCTATTTTGTATTTAAAGCCTCATGTCATCAGTAGGCTACCTTAGTTCTTACCATTACATTCATCAACAACCACATTGAAGGGAGGCAAAGGTGTGTGCGGACTCATGCTGTCCTAGCGAACTTTCCCTGATTACCCCTTTCTCTGCTTACCCATATCTCCCCTACCTATCATTGACCAAGAAGTATGGTAGCCCCACTGCCTGCTTAGCCTATGAGCCAGCACAGGGGCTAGGGCAGGGCTCCCCTACTCTCTCAGCATGGCTAAGATATAACCCATTACCTTGTCCTCAATAGAACAAAATTAGGGTTCTGTTATCTGTGAGGAAGATGTGAAGGTTGTTAAGTAGGCCACAACTGTCTGCCACAGGATCTCAATGGTCACTTAGTAAACAAGACACAGCAAAACCTTGGCATGAGATTGACTGGATAACTAAACAGGCACATATTTCAAGTTAATCACAAGATTTTACTATTGTTTTTTAATTTAGAAAATACAGAATCATAAATACCAAGAATTTAAGCATCACCCAACCCATTTCTCTTAATTAATGAAGAAAGGGGGGCCCAGCAAGGTTGCAGCTTATTCCACTGCACTTGGCTGTAATGGAAGAGCCCGGCCCCATCTCCTAACTCCTGCAGTACTCAGCCCCTGTGTTTAGCCTCTGGCATGCTTGATTCTGGGTAATTAGACACAATGTTATACTGGACTTCTCCTCCTTTATGGTTTTGTCAGAATATTTGTTTTATTTATCATTTCCTTGCTTTCCCTCACTTTCACCATTCCTATCCCAAATGAAAGCCCTGTCACAATTTACATTGGTAAAATAAATAAATAAATAAACAAACAAACAAACTGAAGTGAAAGCCCACAACACATTGAAACGTTTTCCTTCTTGCTGCCTGCCCCACTGTGAACATCGCATACTTCTACCTCAGTTCCACTTCCCCACTTGAGATGAGTGCTCAGTTTCCAATTCCTAATAGTTATGATTCAGTAATTTCTGTTTTTTTTTTAATTTTGTGGAAAAAAGGTAAAACAAAATTTCATTACTTCATGATAGGAGAATAATAATAGTTAATACATTGCATATTATTATTTTTAAAGTAGTTACTCAGAGTATAAGATATGGGCATAACAAGTCTCCAATTAGCACAAATCTTCCTTTTCAATGAATTAAGAGATGCTAATAGTTTAACTAACTTTATTTTCTTTTCTCTTTTTCCTTTCCTTCCTTTCCCCTTTCCCCCATTCTATTTGGTTTTTCCTTTTCAACAGTTTCTTCCCATTTCACAATATGTACTGTGAGCTTATGTACTCTTTTAGACTTTATTTACTATTTTGGTTTCTCACACCTGGGAGAAAATTTTACACATGTGAGTCAGATTTATTTCCCTAATGAATATGGTCTCAAATTGCATGCATTCATCTAGAAAAATTTCAAGTTTATCCTGCTGTATGGCTGAGTAGTACTGCATTGTATAATACCATGTCTTTATTATCTATTCCTCCATTGATGGGCATTTGAATTATTTCCAGAATTTAGCTATTATAGATTGTGCTGCTATAAACATTGGTGCACATATACTCCTGTGGTACGATGTTTTTAATTCTTTCAGAAAGATACTTTGAAGAGAAAAAGCTTGGGCAAGTGTGACCTTTAATCCTAGCTTTTTGAGGAATCTCCATATTGATTTTCACAGTGGTTGCACCAGTTTTAACTCTCACCAACAGTGGAAAAGAGTTCCTTCTTCCCAAAAGCCCCACCAGCTTTTATTATTGGTTGATTTCTTGATGAAAGCAATTCTTTTTAGGGTGAGGTGGAATCTCTGTTGTTTTAATTTGTGTCTCTTAAATGCCCAATGATGTTGAACATTTTTTTGATACATTTATTTACTATGTGTATTTCTTCATAAGAGAAGTTTGTATCCATGTCAGTTGCCCATTTTTGGATTAGGTCTTGGAATTTTGGGGGGGGGTCTGATTTTTTTTCAATTCTTTATATGTTCTGCATAGAAGTATTTTGTCTGAAGGACAATTGGCTAAGATTATTTCCCAATCTGTAGGTTACCTTTTCACTCTGTGATTTCTTTGGATGTGCACAAGTTTTTTAATAAGGTGAGGTACAAGTTGTTGATTCTTTGTAGTATTTCTGATGTAGTCTAAGTTTTGTTCATGAACTTTGCCTACACCTATGTCTTTAAGATTTCTACCTATTTTCTTTTCCAGTAGATTCAGTATTTCTGTTTTAACATTTAGATCTTTGATACATTTTGACTTTAGTTTAGTACATGGTGATAGACATGGGTCTAGTTTTAGTATTCAGCATGTGGAAAGCCAGTTTTTCCAGCACCATTTATTAAAGAGGCTATCTTTCTTATAGCAAACATGTTTAACTGTTTTGTCAAATAAGATGACTGAGTGTATTTGCAGTGTGTCTGCATCTTCTAATCTATTCCATTGATCTTTGGGTCTGTTTTTTGCCAGTACCATCTGATTTTATCACAGTAGCTTTGCAATATAATTTCAAGTCAGAGACTATGATTCCTGCTGCCTTGTTTTTGTTGCCCAGAATTGCTTTTGCTATTCTAGGTCTCTTCGGGCATCAAATGAATTTTAGGAATGTTTTCTCTAGATCTCTGAGGTTTGTCAGTGATATTTTGATTGGAATTGCATTAAATATGTATAACAATTTTGGGAATATGGTCATTTTCACTAGGTTTGTTCTTCCTATCCATATGCAAAAGATACATTTCCATTTTCTGATATCCATTACAATCTCCTTTTTCAGAGTACTGTAATTTTAAAAGCATGGATCTTTTACTTTTTTGTTAGATTGATTCCTAAGTATTTCATTTTTTTGGATGCTGTTATTAAGGGTGTGGTTTCCCTAATTTCTTCCTCAGTGACTTTGTTGTTTGTGCACAGGAATGCTTTTGATTTTTAAGTGTTGACTTTGTATCCAACTACACTACTGAATGTGATTATTAAATGTAGGAGGCTTTTAGTGGAGTTTTTGGGACCTTCTATGTAGAGTATCATGTCTTCTGTGAATGATGATAGTTCAACTTTTTCCTTTTCCATCCTTATTCCTGATATTTGTTCTTTTTTTTCCCTCTGATTGCTCTTGCTAATGTTTCCAGAACTATACTGAATAGGAGTGGTGATAGTGGACATTCTTATGGAGTCAATGCTTTCAGTTTTTGTACATTTAGTGTCATGTTGGTTATTGGCTTATCATAGGTGGCTTTCATCAGATTGAGATAGAGACCATCTATGACAATTTTCTGTAGGGTTTTTGTCACGAGTGGGTGCTGGACTTTGTCAAAAGCCTTTTCTGCATCTATTGAGGTGATCTTGTGATTTTTGTCTTTGATTCCACTGATATGGTATGTTACATTTATTAATTTGCATATTTTGAACCATTCCTGCATTCCTGGGATGAGTCCCACTTGGTCATGGTGTTTTATCTTCTCTAGAATTTACTAAATTCTGTTTGCTAGTATCTTATTGAGGATTTTTGCATTTATGGTCATGACGAAGATTGGTCTGTAGTTCCTTTTTTTAGTTGGGCCTTTTTCAGGTTTTAGTATAGGGTAATGAGTTAGAAAGTATTGTTTCCATTTCGATTTCATTAAAGAATTTGAGGAGCTTTGACATTAAATCTCCTGTAAATTTCTTGTAAAATTGAGCAGTTAATCTGTCAGGACCTAGGCTTTTCTATGCTAGTAAGTTTTTAATTTCAGTTTCAGTTTCATTAACTGAAAATAGATTTTTCAGAATTTTGTCTCTTCTTGATTCAGCTTTGGTAATTGATATGTATCTAAGATTCTACCCATTTCTTCAGTGTTTTCTATCCTATGAGACTAAAGATTATTGAAGTAGAAATTGATGATGTTCTGACTTTCCAAAGGATCTATAAAGATTTCGCACTTTTCATTCCTCAGTGTATGAATCTGAGTCTTGTCTTTTCTCTTTTTGATAAGATTGGTTAAGAGTTTATCAATTTTATTTATTCTTTCAAAGAAACAACTCTTTGATTAATTAATTCTCTGTATTGTTTTCTTAGTCTCAATTGCATTAATTTCTGCTCTGATCTTTAAAATTTCCTCCCTTGTATGGGCTTTGGGTTTGACTTGCTATTCCTTTTCTAGAAGTTTGAGGTACAACATTAGGTTATTTGTGCTCCTTCTGTATTCTTCACGTGAGAATTCACTGCTATAAATTTCCCTCTCAAGAATACTTTCATTGTATCCTACAGGTTCTGGTATTCTGTATCTGCATTTTCATTTAATTATAGATATTGTTTAACTTCTTCTTTAAATTTCATTTGTGACCCATTAGTTCTTCAAGAGGGTGTTATTTAATTTCCATATGTTTATAGAGTTTTTGTGGTTTCTTTTGCCATTAATTTCCAATGTCATTGCGCTATGGTCAGATAATATGCATGGAATAATTCTCAGTTCCTTTGCATTTACTTAAGCACATTCTATGGGCTAGTATATGACCTGTTTTAAAGAATGTTCCATGTGCAACTGAGAAGAATGCGTATTCTGATATCGTTGAACAGAACTCTTTGTAAACATCTACCAAGTCCATTTGATCACAGGATTGGTTCAGTTCTGTTACTTCTTTGCTCATTTTTTGTCTAGTTGATCTATCTCTTTTGGACAGTGGAGTGGTAAGGTCCCCTATTGCAGTTGTGTTATTGCTTATTTGATTTTTCTTATATATTAATATTTGTCTTATACAGTTGGGTGCTTCATATTTGGTGCATACATATTTGTGATTGTTATCTCTTTGCCTTGAAGTTTTCTCATAATAAGTATGTACCAACCTTTTTTGTCCATTTTGATCATTTCCAGTTTGAAGTCACATTGTCTGCAAACAGAATAGCTGCTCTTGTTTTTTTGTGGTTCCTATTGCATGGAGTATTGTTTTCCATCTTTTGACTTTCACTCTATAAATTTTTTTTAGTTAAATGTGTTTCTTGTATGTAGCATATTGTTCTATCTTGTTTCTTGATACATTCTTTCAGTCTGTTTCTTTTGATTGGTAATTCAAGACTATATCCATCGATGGTTATATATAGCACATATGTATTGGTTTATTTTGTCAAGATATTTTCCCACTGCCACTTCCCTGTTTTTTCTTTCTGTTTAGTTATTTGCCCTACATGATGGTTTCTTTCTGTTGTTGTTCTTGGAATTGTGGTCATTTTTTTTTATTTTTTTGCCTAGAATATTTTTCAGTATTCTTGGATTGGTTTTGTGGTCCTGAATTTCTTCAGTTGTTTTTTGTCATGGAAGTATCTTATTTCTCCATCAATTTTGAAAAATAGTTTTGCAAGGTGCATCAATCTAGGTTGGAAGCTGTTTTCATTCAGGAATTGAAGTATTTCACTTAAAGCTCTCTTGATTTGATGGTTTATGCTGAGAAGTCTAAACCATGATTCTGATGGACTTTCCTTGATAGATCATTTGTTTCTTTTCTCTAATAGTTTTTAATATTCTGTTCTTGTGTTGAGTTTTTGGGATGTTAATTATTATATGTCTGAGTATAAATTTATTTTGGTCATGGTTAATTCAAGTTCTATATAACTCACTTATCTGTATGTCACATTCAGTTCCCATGTTTGGAATTTTTCAGCTATTACTTTTGCAAATAATCTTTTTTATGTTATTTTGTGTTAACTTCTGCTTTTTGATTAACACCTATTAGTTTATAGTGTTTTTCTTTGTATCATCTTGGAGCTGTTGAATTGTTATTTCTAGATCCCCTGTTACAGTTAATAGATCTTTCCTTTTGTGATTGCTAGTTGTGATACTGTCTTCAAGATCTGAAAGTTTTATCTTTGGTTTCATTCAAGTGGTTTTGTCAGCTTTCAATGGAGTTTTTACTTCCCTTGATGGCTGTTTTAATATTGTTCATACATTCCATTTATTTTCTCTATTGATCTTTCCCAGTTTCCATTCTTTTTTTTTCATTTTTTTTATTTAAAGAGAAAAAAAAAACAGGAAAAGGTAGAAATATTACAGAATTTCAAGAAAAGAAGATAAGCAGTAAAAAATGACTAGTTGATACATTACATATTGTTCTTTTAGAAATACTTATTCAAGTTACAAAATTAAAGCACACAAAGTGGACACTAAAGCAGTGAGAGTGCAAACAGATCTGTTCAAGAATCCAACAAGAACCTAGAAACATGGTCATCAGTCCTACACATCTAAACATACATGCAGCAATATCTTTTATAGCGCTTCCTATTTCTTTTTTTACAATAGCAATTATACATTTTTAAAATTTCATTTAAAGAGAAGAAAAAAACAAAACAGAAAAAAGGGTAGCAACAATACAGAATTCTAAAAGAAAGAAAAAAAAAGGAGAATGAGAAAAAGCCTCACTGAGAAATCAGTAATTTATAAATTATGTACTGTCATCCTGGATATAGTTGTTCAAGTTACAAAGTTAAAGGGTACATAGTAAATATTCAAACAGTCAGACTACAAACAGTTCTGCTCAAAGATCCAACAAAGATTCAGCAATATGGTCATCTATTTTACACACTCAAACATACATGCAGTTATATCCCTTAGAGCCCTTTCTTTTCCTCTCTTTTTTACAATAGTAATTACACATTTTGGGTTTTATTACTCTTAGAGTTCTTATCACTTTTTACATTAGAGACACAATGTGATATTTATAAATATGAATCTTATTTATTTCACTAATGAGGATAATCTCAAGTTGTTTCCATTTGCCTATGAAGGCCTCAAGATCATCCTTTTTTATAGCTGAGTAACATTCCATTGTGTAAAAATACCACATCTTTTTCATCCACCCTGCAGTTGATGGGCATCTTGGTTGTTTCCAAGATTTAGCTATCACAAATTGTGCAGCTATGAACATGGGTGCACATATATCACTGTGATATGAACTTTTCAGTTCTTCTGGGAAAATACCCAGGAGGGGAATAGCTGGATTGACTGGAACTTCCAATCCTAGTCTTCTGAGAATTCTCCATATGGATTTCCATAATGGTTGCACCAGTCTACGTTCCCACCAAGAGTGGAGCAGTGTTCCTTTTTCCCTGCAGTCTCACTAACATTTGTTATCAGTTGATTTCTTGATGGCAGCTATTCTTTCCAGAGTAAGGTAGAATCTCAGTGCTGTTTTAATTTGCATTTCTCAAATGACCAGTGATGGTGAACATTTCTTCATGTATGTATTTGCCATTTGTATATCTTTCTCTGAGAACTATGTGTTCATCTCAGATGCCCATTTTTGGAGAGGGTCTTTGAATTTGGGGGGTTTGATGTTTTTCAATTCTTTATATATTCTGGACACAAGTCCTTTGTCTGAGGGGTTGCTGGTTAAAATTTTTTCCCACTCTGTGGGTTTTCTTTTCACTCTGTTGGTGATTTCCTTTGAAGTACAGAAACTTTTCAATAATGTGAGATCCCATTTGTTGATTCTTTGAAGTGTTTCCCGTGCAGTTTGCATTTGGTTCATGAATTCTCTGCTTACCACTATGTCTCCAAGACTTCTACCTACCTTGTCTTCCAGTAGATTTAGTGTTTCTGTTTTAATATTTAGGTCTTTGATCCATTTAGACTTCAGTTTTGTGCATGGTAATATGCATGGATCTAGTTTCAGTCTTCGGCATGTAGAGAGCCAATTTTTCCAACACTATTTATTAAAGAGACTATCCTTCTTCCAATGGACATATTCAACCCCTTTGTCAAATATCAGGTGGCTGAGTGTCTTTGTGGTTGTTCTTGCATCTTCTAATCTGTTCCATTGATCCTCAGGTCTATTTCTTTGCCAGTACCAAGCTGATTTTATCACTGTGGCTTTATAGTACTGTTTCAAGTCAGGAATTGAGATGCCTGCTGCCTTGCTTTTGTTGCCTAGAATTGCCTTTGCTATTCTAGGTTTCTTCTGTTCCCAAATGAATTTTAGTAGTGTGTTCGCTAGATCTGTGAGGTATGTCAGTGATATTTTGATTGGGATTGCGTTAAATCTGTATAACAGTTTTGGGAGTATGGCCATTTTCACAATGTTGGTTCTTCCTAACCAAGAGCAAGGAATGTCCTTCCATTTTCTAATATCCTCTTCAATCTCCTTTTTCAGCGTAGTATAATTTTCAGCATATAGGTCTTTTACATTTTTAATTAGGTTGATTTGTAAGTATTTCATTTTTTTAGATGATATTGTAAAGGGCAATATTTCCATAATTTCCCTCTCAGTAAGTTTTTAGCTTGTGTACAGGAATGCTGTTGATTTTTGAGCACTGACTTTGTATCCAGCTACACTACTGAACTTGTTTATTATCTCTAGCAGTCTTTTAATGGAGTTTTTTGGGTCTTCTATATAGAGTATCATGTCATCTGCAAATAGTGATAATGTAACTTCTTTCTTTCCTACCTTTACTCCTTTTATTTCTCTCTCTTGTCTGATTTCCCTGACTAGTGTTTCCAGAACTATGTTGAAAAGGAGTGGTGAGAGTGGACATCCTTGTCTTGTTCCTGATTTTAAAGTGAAAGCTTTCAGTTTTTGTCCTTTTAGTATAATGTTGGCTGTTGGTTTGTCATAGATGGCCAGCATAAGGTTGAGGCAGACAGTGTGTATTCCAAGTTTCTGAAGGGTTTTTATATGAACCTGTGTTGGACTTTGTCGAAAGCTTTTTCTTCATCTATTGAGATGACCATGTGGTTTTTGTTTTTGGCTCTGTTGATGTGGTGTATTACATTTATTGATTTGCATATGTTCAATCATCCCTGCATTCCTGGAATGAACCCCACTTGGTCATGATGTATAATCTTCTTGATGATTTGCTGCATTCTATTTGCCAGTATTTTGTTGAGAATCTTTGCATCAATGTTCATTAGTGAGACTGGCCTATAGTTCTCTTTTTTGGTTGCATCTTTCTCTGGTTTTGGTATCAGAGTAATACTTGCCTCCAGGAATGATTTAGGGAGGATTGCTTTTTTCTCAATTTCATTGAAGAGTTTAAGGAGTACTGGCATCAAATCTTCTCTAAATTTCTTGTAGAATTCAGCTGTGAATCCACCTGGACCTGGGCTTTTCTTTGTTGCTAAGTTTTTAATTACATTTTCAATTTCAATAGCTGATATTGGGTTGTTCAAAATTGCTATATCTTCTTGGTTGAGCTTTGTTAGTTCATATGCTTCTAGAAATCTGTCCATTTCCTCTGTGTTTTCCACTCTCTGTGAGTAGAGATTTTCAAAGTAGGTATTCATGATCTTTTGAATTTCCATGGGATCTGTAGTAATTTCTCCCTTTTCAGTTCTTATTGCATGAATTTGGATTTTTTCTTTCTTTCTCTTGATAAGGTTAGTTAGGGGTTTGTCAATTTTGTTTATTCTCTCAAAAAGCCAGCTTTTTGATTCATTAATTCTTGGTATTATTTTTTTAGTTTCAATTGCATTGATTTCTGCTCTAATCTTTACAATTTCTTCTCTTTTATGAGCTTTGGGTTTAGCTTGCTCTTCTTTTTCTAAAAGCTTGAGATGGAGCATTAGGTTGTTTATTTGTGCTCATTCTGTTTTCTTGATATGACAATTTATTGCTGTATATTTCCCTCTTAAGACTGCTTTCATTGCATCCCTCAGATTACAGTATGTTGTTTCTATATTTTCATTGAGTTGTAGGTATTGTTTTATTTCTTCTTTAATTTCATCTGTAGCCCACTGGTTGTTCAAAAGGCTGTTATTTAATTTCCATATATTTATGCAGGTTTTACAATTTCTTTTGCCATTAATTTCCAATTTCAGTGCACTATGATTAGATATTACGCATGGTATGATTTCAATACCTTTGCATTTACTTAAGAGTGTTTTATGGGATAATATATGGTCTATTTTGGAGAATGTCCCATGGGCAGCTGAGAAGAATGTGTATTCTGATGTGGTTGGGTGGAACACTCTGTAAACATCTACTAAGTCCAATTGCTCACAGGTATGATTCAGTTCTGTTATTTCTTTGCTGACTTTTTGTCTAGTTGATCTATCTCTTTGTGACAATGGGCTGTTAAGATCTGTTATAATTGTGTTCTTGTGTATTTGGTTTTTCATGTCCATTAGTATCTGTCTTATATAGTTGGGTGCTCCTGTATTTGGTGCATATATATTTATAATTGTCAGTTCTTCCTCTTGAATTTTACCACTAACAAGTATGTAGTGACCTTCTCTATCTCTTTTAATCATTTTAGGTTTGAAGTTCACGTTGTCTGTAAATAGAATAGATACCCTTGCTTTTTTCTGGGTTCCTGTTGCATGGAATACTGTTTTCCATCCTTTGACTTTTAATCTATGAGTTTCCTTTTGGGTCAGATGTGTTTTTTGTATACAGCATATTGTGGGGTCCTGTTTCTTGATCCATTCTGTCAATCTATTTCTTTTTATAGGTGAATTGAGGCCATTTATATTTATGGATAGCACTGATATGTACTGGCTCAACTTTGCCATGTTATGTTCCAGTTGTTTCTTTCTGCTTTTCCTCTTATTTAATTGTTTATTCTACCTGGATGTTTCTTTCTGTTGTTGTTTTGGGGATTGCGGTCATTTTTATCTCTGTCTAGCATGTCCTTCAGTACTCTTTCTAGGGTTGGTTTGGTGGACATGAATTTGTTCAGTTGTTCTTTGTCATGGAAGTATCTTGTTTCTCCATTAAATTTGAATGAAAGTTTTGCCGGGTACATCAGTCTGGGTTGAAGATTGTTTTCTTTCAGGGCTTGAAATACCTCACTCCAAGCTCTTCTTGACTTGAGGGTTTGTGCTGAAAAGTCTGCCATGATTCTAATGGGCTTTCCCTGATAAGTGAGTTGTGTCTTTTCTCTGACAGCTTTTAATATTCTGTTTTTATGCTGTACGTCTGAGATCTTAATTATTATGTGTCTGGGTGTGGATTTATTTTGATTGTGACTGTTTGGTGTTCTATATGCCTCACTTATCTGCATATCAGATTCTTTCCCCATGTTTGGGAAATTTTCTGCCAGTATTTTTGTAAATACTTTATGTATGTCATTTGCCTGCACTCCTATATCTTTGCTAATGCTTTGTAAAGTTCTATCCTTTCCTGATCATTAACTGTGATCCTGTCCTCAAATTCCAAAATCCTATCCTCAGCTTCCTTTAGGCAGTTTTGCACACTTTCAATAGAATTTTTAGTAGGGAAATTTAAGAATAACTTCTATTTACATTGTTCCCAAGCACAATAGTGGCCCAACTTTGTGGGAATATCAGACAGTGATATTCCAACCTTCTCATTGCAGTACAAAGCAAATACAAAGCAAGATATTATTCTTATATTGTTGCTCTTGGCATCATCATGAAGCTTCTGGATTGTCATTTCATGCTGTTTTGTTATTTTTAAAAGTTCTGTCCTTTCCTGATCACTAACTGTGATCCTGTCCTCAAGGTCCGAAATCCTATCCTCAGCTTCCTTTAGGTGGTTTTGCATGCTTTCAATAGAATTTTTTGTTTCTTGGGTGTCTCTTTGAGTTTGTTTCATGAATTCTGCTTGTTTTCTATATTGTTCATTCAAAGTTTTAATCAGTTTTCCATGCTCATGTACTTTTTTCTCTAGTTCTTTTTTAGCTGCATTCAACAACTCATTTACTAAAGTTGTTATTTCTGTCTTTACATGGGAGACTACTTCTAATTTGATTTCCTCTATAGCCTGATGCAGTTGTTTTTTTTATTTCACTGGCTATCTTTTCAGAGATTCCCGGTGTGTTACTTTTGGGGTCCTCTATTTCAATGTCTCCTATACTTGCTTCTGGTGAACTATATGTTTGAAACTGCATTTTACTTTTTTGTTTTGTCATTTTCAGTCTGCCTGGTGTTTTCTAGGTGTAGGAGGGGATCACACACAGTCTTTTCAGACACACCAAAGTCTTACAGTTAGTTGTAGAGGGTTTTACTACTGGCCCTATTTATCCCCCTTACACCTCTATTTTAGGGGTATACTCACCACATTGATACAGTCAATCCGGTGTAGTCAAAAGTTCGCCACCTGGGAGTAAAATTCCAAATTTTCTCACAGTAACTGAATCCTGCTGAGATCTTCTGATGTTCCAGGTGGGAGGGCGGGCCCATCTGTAGCAGTCCAGGGCAGTTTTCAGTCTTGGGCAGGCCTCCTCAATGTTCCCGGTGGCAGGGCAGGCCCACAGGGGAGGTTCTGGGCAGCCTACCCCTGAGGTGGGCTTGTGCTGTGTTCCAGGTGGCAGGGCAGGCCCTCGGTGGAGGTTCTTGGGCCTCCATTCTTTTCCTGTTGTCTACTTTTATCTATATCCACTCTAGATTTGATGAGCACTTCCTTTATGAATATTGACATTTCTTTTTTTTTACCTGAGAAATCATTTCTGGTCTGATTTCCTCTATAGCCTCATGAATTTGTTTCTCTCAATTTCTATTGTTTCAGAAATTTCAGATTTGTGTCTTCCGTTTTTCTCTATCTTGTTTCTGGTGGACTTGTTCTGGGTAGGCTGGAGGTCTGATACTACCTTTTGCTTCTATGTCTTGTAATTTTCTATTTCAAAAATTTTTATTTTGTTTTCTATGTTGTTCCTTGTAAGTTTTTGTAGTAGTTAACTATATCACTAGTATCTAGTTTTCTTTAGGAAAGTTCTGTTCCTCAAGGATGTTTTCTGTGTGTAGGAGATTTGTGGTTTCTGTCTGTCCAAAGATCTTGCCTTCCCAACTACTTAAGGGTGAGATGTTGGTATTTGTTTGACCCCTAGTCCTTTGGTGTTTGACAGTGGTGATGTTTTCCAGTATTGTTACAGAAGGGAGAACAACGGATTATAACAAATATTATATCCTAGTTAAAATAGTATAATTAGCAATAACAGTAACGTCGAGCACAGTTTAGAAGCTGACAAACTGTGATAACTATTAATTTTATACCTTAAATCATAGGAACAAAATCTACAGTTATATAACAGAAGCAATCATGAATTAGAAACTTAGATGCAAAGTATTCCCCCTTAAAAGAGTAGTTTTACCCTTTAGTAGGGGAATTTAAGAATAACTTCTATTTACACTGTTCCCAAGCACAGTAGTGGTCCAACTTTGTGGGACTATCAGACAGTGATGTTCCAACCTTCTCATTGCAGTACAAAGCAAATAATGTCAATTTTTGGGGGTCTTACTGATGATGTCAGTATTGATCATTTGTGTCAGAATATATCTTACTAGGTTTCTTGTGTTATTTTTCTCCTTTGTAGGTTATAAGTTAATGATAGGGAAATACTTTGAGGCAATGTAAATGTTCTGTTTCTCCTCCATCACTCCCACCTTTCTGGAAACACTTATTACTAAGGTAGTTGAGAATGATTTCCTAGCTCCATTACTCCTGGTACATTTATTAGTAGGTGATCTATAAGAAGAGCTTTCTCTTCTTTACTATTTATTTGTTTATTTTTATGAGTGTAACTTTACAAATTTTTTATATTATTCTGGAAATTTTACTAATAGCTATTGTTCTAATATGCAGATTTTCCCAGATTTTGCCGGTGGAAAGGCTGTCAAGCTGGCTTCTGTACCCACCTTGCTCTACCCTTGACTTTCTGGATAAATTACTTAACCTCTTTAACCTCCAGTGTTTACCCAATAAGAAAAGGACCTATTGGGTTTAGCACCTGCCACTACCTGCTGTCACACCCAAAAAGCATGATCATATCAGTATTTGAGTGCAAGCCTGACTCATTACACACATCCAAAAAGCTTCATTAATTATTATTATTTACCAAAGATATTTTTATGAAAGTGGAACTGGAGAATGAGTGGATGTTCTGCTTGTAGGTGAGAAGGATTATTTCTTCCTGTCTGTGTATCACTGAATATTGACAGCTTTAAAACAGGCAGGTATTAGAATACTGTGATCCAGTTGCTAAGTGCCTAGCAACAACTCTCTTGAGTACTTCTGAGCACTAACAACTTTCATGTGCACATCTAAGAAGTTCTTCCTTTGATTCTCTTCTGTTCTAAACTTATTTATTAAGAATTTACCCTCCCTGGTGGCTTTAAAACATACCTAGATTTTGATAACTCTCACAAATATGACTCTAATTCAGAGGTATCTTTTGTTTGTCTCTTGCTCTCTCCCCATTGAATGTCCTCTTAGCCCTTTACTGTCTGGCACTTATCACAATTTTCAATTAATTATGTGTAATTATATGCAATTATGTATAATCACCCTCCCACTAGAGGGCACCAGATACTAAGGTGTATGAGGTCAGAGACCAGCGACCGTGTCTGTCTCATCCATTCAACATCCAGTGAAAGCCTGGAAATAATAGCTGCTTTTTGAAACAACATTTCTGTACCTGAAAATATTTTTAAGGATGAAACCTGTATGTACATTGCACTGTGCCTTTTTTGTCCTCACATTGTCATTAAAAAGAGAAAATTAGCATGACAAAGAAAACATTAGAAAGTAATTTCAATTAGTTCCATGTTCGTCATGAAAACTGGCATCTCTCATACATTTTATGGCAGTTTCTACCTTGGTTGTTTGTGTGGGGAAGCCCCAATATACAGAAATGATGGCACTGTTTCTTATATTATTAAAATGTGCTATTATTGTATTATATTTTATGTTCAGTGTTTAGCTCAGCATCCTGAAATGGGTGATGCTAAGTATTTTTTCAAAGATTGAGTTTGCATATGAAGCTAAAATCTTTGGAATCAATGACAAAAAGTAGAGAAACATACTGTCTTCCTTGAAAATAGCTATTTGGTCTCAAGTTAAGTTTATTCTATCATACTCTGTCTAAACTCACCATTCCTCAGCTATGAGCAATAATGTTCTCTTCTAACTATAAAGAACAAGCCAGCCTATCACAGGAGCCTATGTAGTGGGATTCTTCTGTCTATAGTGCTTGAGTCACAGTATCATTATTGTAGGTAACTGTCACCAGCTAAAATTTTGGGCTGTATATCAGGTTGATAAGTGGCTTAAGTCTTACATACATGAGAGGTTGTGAGAAATGCCACTTATGAGATTTTTGTGTGTGCATACAAAAATTAATCCCTTAAAACATTGTTCATTTTTCATTCATTTGCTGAGTCAATGAGTAAGTCAGACAATATTTATTAACATCTACAGTAACTAGACAAATTGAAAAAGATATTAAACAACAGATATTGGAAAGATGTGGGTCCTATCTTATAGCACTCAAAGTCCCCCAAGAGTGAAAAACAGTATGTAAATAAATTTAAACCAGGCTGCTAATCTCATTAACCAAAAAAAAAAAAACATAAAAATGATGGCAGGAGAGATACTAGCAAAAGGGACCTATTTTAAATTGGGTAGCTAGGGAAATCATCTCTGGTAAGAGAAGTTAGGGGCAGCCTTAGTTTTGTTGTGTTTCTCTGGCTTAGCCACAGACATTTGTACCTCACAATTCAAGAGGCTGAAAAATACAAACTAAGGGTATTGGCAGATTCAGTTGCTAAGTGCTCTCTTCCCTCCTTGGAGACAGCCTCTTTTTCAGTGTGTCTTCACACATAGACAAAGGAAAGAGAAAGAGATGGAGTTGGGGGCTGCTGCCTATTTCTAAAAAGTGGAGATTGTAGTTAAATCTAATGGACAAGGAGGAATCACTGTGTGAATGTGTGTGTGTGTGTGTGTGTGTGTATGGCATGTGTGTAGGATAAGAAAAAGAGAAGAGCACTCCAGTGTAGAAACACATATTTAAAAACATATATGAGAGCTTGCAGGTGAAGACAGTTTGGGATGTCTGCAGAACGGTCTATGAAGCCCACATGACTAACTCAAGGTGAAATATGGTAGGAGAAGACGCAGAGAAATAGGCTAGGATCCAGCTATGCAAACCTTCTGAGACTGTTAAGAATCTGAGATTTACTTTTGTTTAATGAAATGGGAAATCACTAATGATTTTAAGGAAGGGCATCATGTGATTCAAAGTATGGTTAATCCTGCTTATTGGCAGATTCCATATCTGAAAATTCATTTCCTTAGAGGAAGCCTGCATCAGGGGTAAGCTGCCCGTAACCTCCACCGTGGGCCCGCCCTGCCACCTGGAACTCAGCACAAGCCCACCTCTGGGGTAGGTACCCGGAACCTCCCCTCTGGTCCCGCCCTGCCACTGGGAACATCAAGGAGGCCCGCCCAAGACTGAAAACTGCCCTGGACTGCTACAGATGAGCCCGCCCTCCCACCTGGAACATCAGAAGATCTCAGCGGGATTCAGTTAGTGTGAGAAAATTTGGAACTTTGCTCCCAGGTGGTGAGCTTTGGACTACACCGGATTGACTGTATCAATGTACCCTAAAATAGAGGTGTACAGGGGATAAATAGGGCCAGTAGTAAAACCCCCTCCAACTAACTGTAAGACTTTGGTGTGTCTGAAAAGAGTGTGTGTGATCACCTCCTACACATAGAAAACACCAGGCAGACTGAAAATGACAAAACGAAAAAGTAAAATGCAGTCTCAAACATATAGTTCACCAGAAGCAAGTATAGGAGACATTGAAATAGAGGACCCCAAAAGTAACACACTGGGAATCTCTGAAAAGATAGCCAGTGAAATAAAAAAACAACTGCATCAGGCTGTAGAGGAAATCAAATTAGAAGTAGTCTCCCATGTAAAGATAGAAATAACAACTTTAGTAAAGGAGTTGTTGAATGCAGCTAAAGAAGAACTAGAGAAAAAAGTACACGAGCATGGGAAACTGATTGAAACTTTGAATGAACAACATAGAAAACACACAGAATTCATGAAACAAACTCAAAGAGACACACAAGAAACAAAAAATTCTATTGAAAGCATGCAAAACCGCCTAAAGGAAGCTGAGGATAGGATTTTGGACCTTGGGGACAGGATCGCAGTTAGTGATCAGGAAAGGATAGAACTTTTAGAAATAACAAAGCAGCATGAAAATTCATTTCCTTGCTAAAATTTATCTGTAACCCCCAAAATCAGTATTTGGGGCACTTTCAGGGCACAGAGGAGTGAAAAAACTCAATTCACTCAAAACTCGGTCACTCAATGCACACATTTCCAGCTGAAGCAGCACAAGGTGACACTCTGTGTTTTTTATTTCAGCTTTCATGGTAACTTTTTTGTGATCTTTTTAGTGCCCCATTTCTTGCAAGTTATTGTGCCTTCTCTTGCTACATTAACTGTTTAAAACAACCCCAAAGTGTCATGCTGAAGGACATTCTGGGGTTCCACAGCATAGAAAGACTGTGAAAGAAAGGCTTCCAGAGATGATACATGTGTTGATAAGCTTCATCCAGGCATGAATCATGATGCTGTTAACCATGCGCTCAATAGTAATGAACTGGCAATATGTGTTAAAGAAAGGTATCATTGAATAGAAACAACCACATAGCAAGGTTACGTATTGATTGGCTGATGAAAACATTGAGACCAAAGGCTCACAGCAATATAACCTTAATATTTCCCATGGGAAAGACATTTATACTTATACTTTGTAGTGATTTTACAAAGCATAACAACTGCACATAATGGAAATCACCAATAAATGTTTAACAGATCACCGTGGCTGTGACATGGAGTATGGGCAATAATAGAAGCAAGACAAAATATGGAAGATGAAAGTGACCTACAAAGGCATTATGGTGGAAATACAAACCAAAATTCAAGAATCAAGAATTGGCTAAAGATAAAGACTCATGGAAAGGACCCTTTGGGATCCTGTCCTGCCTTGTCAGTTTTTCTATTTTCAGGTCCCCAGATTCCATTTTCCCAAAAAACTTCACTTCGTGTAACTGTCATGTAATATAGCTATATGCTTATAATTTAACTAAGTATATAAATACAAGTCTTTTTTTAAATCCTCAGAGAATGAAATTGATATTGACCATTTCATACAGACTATGTTCATTATTTTTAGCTGGTTTGAGCCTATTTCTTTTACCTTTGACATATTTAATGGGCTTTAAATGACTTAACAATTTTCCTCTCAAAAGATGTGTTTCCCATCAACTTATAAAACTGCTACTAATCTGCCTAGAAAAACAGCATTTTGAACCTTGTTATCATCTAGAGAGCCTCAAACAAGATACTCTCCTTCCCTGCCATTACACTGCCCCCCTTTCTGTAAGGGAGTTCTTGGTACATAAAGCAGTATGCTTGCTGCCAGTGGTGGCATCTGTGAAGTAAGTGTCCAACTTTCCAATCTTTATTCAATTTAATTATGATTTTATTTCTTGATCAGAGGAGTTTCTACAGAGGAAGTATAGTTTAAAGAATATTTTTTTAAAGACTAATCATAAAGACTAATCATAAAGACTTCTTTTTTAAAGTTCAGATAAAATTCAAGAAGTTTTTGGTTACAGTAATTAAACAATGAAGGCAAAACATATTACTTTAGCAATCAGTCTTCAGAAGCATATACTAAGCCAACAGATAAATAAACATATGTCATATGGCTGTTACCTGCTCAAGTCCACGTTCCTTTCTTCTCAGCAGTGCTTCTGTATTGTGCAGTTGGCCTCCTCCTTGTGCCCCTGTTGTTAGCAAAGATAAGGCACCCCCAACCCCACACATTTGGAACTTGAACTGTTGGTCCTTGGTGATCATTTCACCTCTTCTCCCAGGTGTTGACTTAGAAAAGTCATGTGAACCAATTGTGGCCAAAGACCCAGTAGAAGTCAGTTAGGAAAACTTGAGAAACATTGTCCATTGATGAAAAGAAATGTGAGATAAACACATTTCTAGATGAGGGGTTCTGTGGGCTAGTGGAACCGGAAGATGTGTAAGCCATCTTTCACCCACTGTGGCCCAAGCGTGAAGACAGAAGCTGTTCTTTGAGTTAATAAGTGATACTTGGCATGTGATTCACTTCTAAGTCCTTTAATTCACCACACCTATGGAGGAAACTCTGTTATCTGCAATTTATTATTGGAGTTTAAGCCTTTTTGATTTTAATCTTCTGTGGCTTTTGGTCGCCAAAAGTAGTCACTGTGGGCCACAATTTAGGATTTTATTATGTTGTCAGTTCAAGATGCACAAATTTGTGCATTTTGATATCTGTGAAAAATGTATAATTTTGATTCAATAAACTTAAGAAATTTTTTCATTGTTAAATGTATTCAACATCACAGTATACAAAAGCACTTTATTAAACATGTGATGTGTTAAAATATGGATTGTTAGAACCCAGAACAATCAATATTCACTTGAAACAAACAAGATAATGTATCACTCATCATATTTAAAAATGCCAGTAGATCACAAAATAATCACAGACTCAAGATGAAATAATCAAGATTGTGATATGTTTTGATTCTCCCCAAATATGTTTTTAAAATATAGTTAGCATTTTTTTCCACTTAAAAATTCATACCTATTTGCTATTAAAATACAGTCATATCTGCTTAATTAAGCATAAATTATTGAATGCCAGTTTTGCTATAAAATAGCTCGAATGGGGTTAAGTGATGCCATTGTGCTAAATCATGACATTTTAGAGAACATAAGACATGCAGACAAGCTACTGTGGCACCCAACAATCTTTTAATCATGGTATTGGCTATTATTCCTCCCAGAATGCCATGAAGTAAAACTGGATACTTTTCAGTGGCATTAAGAGAAGTTTAAGGAGAAAAATCATTCCAGCTCCGTTTCAAAAGGATGCAGGGAAGACAGTGGGGAAAGGATATTCCAAACAAGAAAGACTGCCCAAACAAAATCATGGAATCTGCAACAGCTAGAGGCAGCTTCAAGAGGCAGGGAGGCGTTGAATAAAGATGCTGAAAGGTGTAGAACAAGGTAAGAAGGAGCATAGCTGTACACTCCCCACAAATTCAATCTTCTAGGTGGTCTGAAATGACAGTAACAAAATTCCGATCTTTGTTCCCTAAACAGTATTACTTTTCCTGTCACATATATATTGACATCAGGCACAAGGAAGAATTAGATCTTCAATTGTCCTTAATATACTGGGGGGGGGGTCTTCTGATTTTTCATTATATTTAATTTTTGTTTTTCACATTTTCGTACATGCATAGAACAAGTAAACAAAAGTAAAAAGTTTACTCATTGTGCATGCCAACTCTATGCTAAGAATTTTTTGTGATGAAGACAGAATCGTTTTATTTGTGAAAAAAACTGAGTTTAAGTGCCTTGCCCAAGGTCAGATATCTAGTAAACATAAATGAGAATTTGACTCCAGGGCTATTTAATCCTCAGACTTAAATTTATATCTACTATATTATGCTGCCTCTTTGCTTTTCAAGCATGGATTTAAGTAGACAAGATTAGCTCTTTGTTTTGAAATGTTGAAAAGGAAGGTGGGAAATATTTTTCTCTTTCTGTATGTTTATTTGTTCATTTTTGTAAAGGTCCATTTGCTTTAGTGTTCTATTTACATTAAATTGTATTAAGAATGTCTGTGAGAAACATGTAGCATTTATTAGTAGGAAACAACATATAATTACCTGTTTTATCTAAAAGATTACTGAATAGCTGTCTAAAGATTGGTCAATTCCAACTGATCAACAAGCTAGTGATTTTCTATCAGCTTAAAGTATTTATTGTTCCCTTGAGTCAAATTTTATTCCATAAAGTGGGGTAAGCCTAATCAGAGAATAAATGTAATGTGTGCACCAGGAGTAATATACATTATTTTGTCTTCTTTTTAATTTAGCACAGATGTACTTTGAGCCCCAGAAAAATTCTAGACTGAAGTACAAGTAAAATAGAAAAGTGTGAACACTTCCATCTTTTTCTCTCAGATAATTTAAGGCCCTAGTCATGTACTGTTCTAACTTTTTTAAAGGCCAAAAAATACCATAGAAATAAAAATAGATGGCTAACCTTTGAGGCAACTCTAACCTAGCCATCCTCATTCTGACCTTCACTACTTCAGTTCATTTGTAGTCTCCTTATTCTTTATGTGAAGTGCTTTTAAATATATTATAATAGGCTAAAACATTTGCCTTTACGAAACATCTGTATTTAATGACTAGTGTGAAATATAACTGTGCTCCTATAACATTATTATTTCATCAATAGGATAAAAACATAAGAAGTCTAAATATCAAAGGGAAAAATCAGATATTAGACATTAAATCGCAGCAACCCACACACTTATTTGTATTTCCACATCCAGATGGAAAAAAATTCACTAATAACCAACAATTTTACATGTCAGAGGAGTGTAGTGTTAGAATTAACTATACAGCCTAATTTATTCCAAACTATAGTTTCTCTGCAATTTTCTTGTAATTATATTTTTCTTTTTAATTTTTAGAAATTGGCTTTTATTGACTGTTCTCATTTAATTTCTGTAAGGATTGTCAACTGACTTCAAAAATACCTCTGAATGGAGCAAATTAAGGCAAACTGCAGAAATCAATGCACGTAGAGATCTTTTTGATATTTGTTTTCTGCTTGAAACAAAGTCATACAAATTAGAAACCACTCTGGATGACAGAAAAAAAAAAAAAAAACAATGTCTAGGCTTCCTTTTCATTGTTGTTTTCACATTAGGAATTTCAAAATCTAAACCATGGCAATATTTACTGAAAACTCCAAAACAATTTCACTTTGAAGGGAACAATTTTCAGCTCAACTGAAACTACAATAAAGGGGTTAGGGAAAAAGAAAAGAAGATTGGAAAAGAGACTTAAATTTGGCCATGAGCAGAATAAAAAATATTTTAGTAAATGCTATCATTTCCTTTTTTGTTGTTGTTAAAGTGACAGTACACCCTAACTGTATCATGATTTTCAAAATTTTAATTATTAAATTTATAAATAATAATACATACGTAATGACAGTTCTACTTCTAAACCAAGTCCACATAGCTCTTTTGGTTGACCCCATTGAGTATGTATGTTCTGTTCATTAAGAACCTTTGTGTTCAGTGGTATCAATACACATATTCATTGGCTTCATACTGCAATATATCACCTCTTTAGTAAAAATCAGTATTTCATTTTATAATTCTATGGCAAGCATGTTGGTGTCTCAGTAATATATTTTGAGGCTGAAAATGTTGCCATATTGGTATAAATACATCTTCACTTACATTCATGATCCATTCTCTTATTCAAAAACCAGATAAATATCAAATTAACGTATATTCTTTGCTCCTTTGACTTGCCTTCTTTGTGTTAATATCAAATTAGTGAAGAAACTAAAATAAATAACAAATTAGGAAACTGTTATATATACTTTTTTCTCCTTAAATATAGTATTCTATGAGATTCTAACAGGCCAATGGTTTAACCCATCAGATACATTTAGTACATATTGAATTATGGGTGTGTTTAATCCCTTTGGAGACTCTTGGGGTCCACAATATGTTAACGTACTTATAAACATGTCACTGCCACATTATTAGGATATTTTGGTATTTAATGAGGTATACTGGGAAGCAGAAAGGAACAGATACTGTGTACAAAGTTTCCCAGATTTATTTGATTATAGAACACTTTACTCATAGAACACTTTCTTCAAAATAGAAACCAACTAATATGTATGTATATATATATATATATATCAACTGTGACAGTTTGTGATTTCACTGTGATCTTATTAATATCTCCACTGGATTAATGCCCCATAAAGGCCAGAAGTATGTCTGTGGTTTCTTCATCATTTTATATCCAATGGCTGGCACAGTGTACAGCACCTGGACTCTGGTGGTCTAATTACACTTTAGCTCCAGTAGGGCTCGGTCTCAGTAATTTGTAATATCCATCTGTGATGAGTGTGTCAGGCTTTATTTTTATAAGTTAGAATTCATATTTGGCAGTGCTTGCTTTTAAAAAGAAAATCATTCTGTACAAGTTAGAAAGACTGCACAGCTCTGCATTCTCCACCACAATTAAGATACAGCGTGTTTCCATGACTTCAAGTTCTCTCATACGCCTTTATTACTGCCTCTTTCCCCTATTCGCCATTGTGCCTGACAATCACCTAGTAATTGATGACTGTCCTTATCACCCACCCTTTTCTGTCTTTTGTGTGTGTGTGTGCCAGGGATCGAACTCATGACCTTGCGCTTGCAAGGCAGGTGCTTAGGCCACTGAGCTAAACCCCTGCATCCTCCCTTTTCTAGAATAATATATAGATGGAAGCAGAACAGTAATGGACCCTTTTGACTCTGATTTCTTCCTTCTAACAAAATGTGTTTGACATTTGTCCACATCATAGCATGTTATTTCTTTTATTGCACATTAGTGTACCACCATGTGAATGTACCACTATTTGTGTCTCTTCATCTCTTGGTGACATGTGAATTTTTTTTAATCTTTGGCAATTATGAAGATGAACCCTTGTGTGCAGCTTTGTGTGGACTTGTGTCCCCATCCCCCTTGAGTAAATCCATAGGAATGAAATGGCTAGGTCATAGCATAAGTATATGCTTAAATTTCTAAATCAACTACCAAACCACTTTCTGATGTGGCAGTATCATTTCTTACTCCTACCAGCAATACATGGAAATTCTACTTGCTGTATCTCCTTACTAGTATTTGAAAGTGTCATAGTTTTGTTTTTGTTTTTTTTACATTTTTTGTTTTACATTTGAGACATTCTAACAGGTGTGTGGCAGTAGATCAATGAGCTATGAGTGCATTAATCTAACAAGTGATAATTTTGAATAATTTTCCATGTGCTTATCTTCCATTAGTATATATTCTTTGGTGAAGTGTCTGGGTTGTTTCTTTGCCTGTTTTTCAAAATTGGAATGATCGCTTTATTACTGAGATGTGAGAGTTCTTTATTTATTCTAGTGAACAGTCCTGTATTACATGTGTCTTGTACCTTCTTTTTCCAATCTGTAGTTTAGTTTTTCATCCTCTTAACAGTGTGTGCTGTTTTTGACCTCAAATGATTTTTCTATCTTGGTATCCTGTTGTGAGTTGAAAATAATAAGCTAAAACTACTTTGGTGGAGTTTCTGTGTCAATACACATATAGCTTTCACTTTTACTGTGAGAGTAAACTTTTGGGGGACAGAGTTGAGACAGTTGTCTCAACAGCTAGTCCCCTGATCTAGGAACTTGGCTTACAGTACTATATAATCAAAAACTCTTTTCTCTGACCTCTACCTTAAACATAGGTGGATTTTTGGCTGGTCTTTAAAGATACAAACTTTGAAAATGGTCACACTTGGCCTCTCTCTTTCATCTTGATTCACAGCCACCAGCAGGATGTATCTAGAATACTGCAAATAAAAATATAAACTGGTTGCTTTAGATCCATTGATCAAGTAAAAATAGTTGTAAAAATCACTCGAAATCATCTTGTATCTCTAATTTAATCACCAAACTATGTAAGTGTAATAAAAAAATGGAGGACAGGGATAAATTATATAAATTTTATGGGACTTTGGTGGCAAGTTACCATGCTTCCATCTTCATTATACTAGCTACAAACAATAAAGAACTATATTTTACTTCTTATAAAGTTGTCCAAATGAGTAAGGTAGTGATCTGTTGTATGGGATATTTTATTGGTTTCAGATCCCGTAGTGTGCAAACTTTTATTTGTTCTGAGTAAATGGCTTGCATAATACTAAGCAGTATAGAAGAAAATAAATGAAGTAAGAGGACCAAAAAAATAAAATTTATGCCAAAGGCATGCCAATGAATGTTAGTATTTATAACCTACCATAAATTACACATAAGAGAAGTGAAAATTACTCTCTGAGATATGTTGTATATTGAACAAATGAGGGATTGTGGCAGAGATAGATACAGCAGTTATTCCTGAATGAGAAAACGTATCTTTTCAAGATGACTTTTATTCAGTGTGAGCATGACTAGTCAACAGAAGAAAAAACCTGTCATCCTGTAAAATCTAAAAGATAGGAAAGCTTAAGAGCTTCAGTGTAAAGCTTCCATTGATTGGCAAAGCCAGTGCTATTTTGAAGATAGGCAAACTAGAAATACTTGGCATGAAGTTATTAAACCTTAGAATCATTAAAATAAATTCCCATGGTTTAATTTCAAGGCCTGCCTACAGGCAGATAATTTACTCCGTACATAGATGAGAGTGCCAATACACACAACTGCTCTTATTTCTCATCATGAATTTAAAAACATATACTCACATTTGTTTCATGCATGAATTATGTTAACATGAACTTCAGCTAAAAGACAGCTCCTCTAGGGAATCCTTTCCTTCTGTCATGATTTATTTGGCCCCAACTATATATCCTCTGTATCATTATTCTCCTGATGTTTTATTTTAAATTAACCTTAAGTCATTTTTTAAGTGAATATCAAACTAAACAGTAGTATCAGACTATTGCATTAGTTACATTATTTCACTAAGATATGTAAAATAGATATGAAAATAAGAACTCTGCATAGATCTAAAATTGTCTTACATGACATACTTTATAAATATTGTTCTATATCTTGGTAGGTTTCCAAATGCAATATATATCTTGAAACCAGTTGACATTGCAGGTAATACTGGTTCCTTAAGTTCTTTCGCTTAAATTTGAAAATTATCTACTAAATAACTACATAACCAAGCACATCACACAGCTGGCCTCTCTTGCCTTTTCTTCATATTTAAATATCTCCAGCTCAGCATTATAAAGCTAGAAAAAACTATATATGAGACATGTAAAGGATAAGAAAAAAACACACTATATACCCTAGAGAATTGAATTACCCTCGAACCTCTATATCTTGTCAGTAAAATAGATGTATAAGCATTAACAGAAACACTAAATTTTTATAAGGATTAAAATGAGATTAGATACATAAAACACTGAATCACAATTTATTAAATTTAGAAATATTGTTTGGTTATACAGAATATGAGGTAGAGGATCAAGTTAAACAACATCCTGAGGAAACAAGCAAACAAATTTGATTTATTTAGAATATCAATGTAATTTTTAAAAATGTGGAGGGAAGCATTGTTCTAGATTATTAGAGATTTATAAGACTTGACATCTGAATTCAAGATGCGAGCCAAGTTCCCCAACAATCAATACTTGGCAATGTCTTACCTATGACTAGATATTAAATTATATTTGACAATTATTGTTGCTTTCATTAGATTAAAAACAAAAAGGCTACACAGGACTATGTTCTTGGTTCTGAGTAAAAGGTGCTACTGCAGTTAGGAATAAAGTGCCATATATCAATAGTTTACTTTCAAATAATTCAACCAAAAAAAAAAACAGAAAGAAGATAGAATAAGAAAATAGGGCAAAATTTTTGCAATTTTAATCTATAAGGAGCTCTATAAGAGCTTATTGTATCAAACCTTATACTTTTCTATGAATTTGAAAAATCTCATAGTATTGAAAAATTATTTAAGTGAATTAATAAGGAAAGAGATTCAATTGTTTGGTTTTCTCCTACATTCATGTATTGCTTTGCTGCTATTTTTAAGTGTTTCAGTTAAACAAAATCACCACCATAGAGAAAATGGAGCAAAGAAGAAGCAGTGTACAGAATCATCACATCAAACTGAGGACATTTTTCTTTCTTCCTTCTTTTCCTCCTTCTCTCCCTCTTCCTCTCCCTCCCTTCTTCCCTCCCTTCCTTCCTCCCTCCCTCCTTCTTTCCATTCTTTCTGTCTTATTCTGGAAAAATAAACAGGAAACTCTCAATTCTTTTTCATTTGTCTTTTTTTTAATTTTATTTTTTCAGAAATGTATCATTAGAAGATAATGAAGATAAAGGAAAGGAGATTTTTCTTCTATTTTTTCAATATTGTTTCATTTTTTTCCCATATTCATATATTGCTTTGATGCTATTTTTAAAGGTTTAAATTAAATAAATTCACTGCCAGAATATTTTGAAATTATGATTAGCTACTTAACCAAAATTATCAGTTTCCTTGAAATAGTCTTCCCTTGAGTGCAATAGGGCACATATTCACACCAATGCTTCTATGCAAAGCGGCAGCTACAGACACTGACTTGACTATAAAGACAGCAAAGGTTACAAAACACAGACATCAGAGAAAGGGAGAATGTTTGTCACTTATGCTGTTCATTTGAATATAAGAAATACACAGTTGCATGTTCTTTAGCTTCTGCAATTTGCCAATTACAAAATACAGGGTTGTTTATATGGTTTTCTTCACTGCTAAATAAATTTAAATTTTCTGTTGGGATATATTCTCCTTGTCTCAGTTGCAGTTTTTTTTAGAGTAGGACAACTACTAGCATTCTCCTGTTCTTTTTCGCCCTCTCTCTTCCCTACTTCTCTTTGTCTTAAAGAGATTAAAAAAGAAATTGGACTGTGCTAGGAAGTAATGGTCAAACTAAAAGCAACTTTGTTGGCAGCTGAAGACATTAAGACTCTCGATGCAATATTAACTTTGCATCACCAGTTTCTCTCTCACCTGCTCTGAGTGTAGCAGGGTGTGGTAGATCATCTAGGACCCATTCCAGTCACTTCTTCTTCACCAAGTTAAAGACCAGGTGGGCGTTCCTCAGTATGCCTCTAGGACAGTTCTCATCCGCTCTTATTAGTTACTGCTTAGGCTGTTCCAGTTCCTTAGGTATTTTGGCAGTCACCCCTGTCTGCAGTAATGTCTACAGGAAATGTAATCAGACACCCGGTCACATGGGAATCAAGATGGATTGCTGGTACTTCTCCTTCTAGTTTGTGGTGCACACAAGTGATATTTGAGCGGAATAGGAACATCTGAAGTCATTCTGCTACTTTTTTAAGAGACTGAAGTATCTCAAGGATTTTATCATCAACATCTTGACTCCCTAAGAACTACCGCCACCATACTGATGCATAGAGCAGCAAGATGCCTTCCCCTTTGCCCCATCACTGATTTGCATGCCTATATTATGCACACATATATTCTGTGCTTCCCCTTTCTGAAAATCCTACCTATCGTCACTAGACCAATAATTAAAATAAATTAGATAGTAAATCAACAATAACAGCAATAGTGAACAAGCCAGAAAATCAGAATAAAGTATTTATCACCCATAGGGTAATATATAGTACTTCCTGGGATTCCGAATAAGAGCAGCAAGTGGCACTTCTACAAATTTCAGAACTGTAGCTGTGCTGGTGAGGTTAGTACATGGATAGAGTAGCTCACTGGACTTATCTAATCAATTTTAAATAGAAACTTGGAGAGCCATAATTTAATAAATATTTCAGCAAATAAAATGTTTTGTGCTAGTGCATGGTGAAGTATTTTAACATTTTAATTACTAAATAAAATAGTATTGGCATAGCAGCAATACTCTACAATGAAAACATAGCTTAATGAAATAATTTATGAACTTAAAGTAAAAGTGAATTACCTTGTTTAAAGCAAGCTGCCATGCTCCTTGGCACTCCATATTCAGCAAGCTGTTGTGTTTCTTATTTTCCTATGTCATGCAATGAGATTTTTATGTTAAAAGAATCTCATAAGTCAAAGAGAAGGAAAGAAAGACTGGAACAGACACTTGAGAGACTCTCAGGCATGACACAGTTTCAGTGTTCAGTGTAGAATAAGTTAGCTATGATCTAAATGACACAGAAGTAAGACCCTATGCTTTTGCCTAATTGATCAATAATTTTGAAATTGACACTTGATCCACTATGTACTATGATTTATTATGTTGATTCCTCTATTTAAAAAATAGATGGGTTACTATCCAAAGATAATAAGAAAAATGTTCAGTTAGAATTATAATTCTCAAGTCTTTCTTTAATATCATGCTTTTAATTGTAAAAGAATCCATTAACAGTTTTAAAAAAAGTACCAAACTGGATTCTACTCCTTCATGTCAACACCTAACAATTCTGTTCCTTATTATGGTTATACTTTTTATTTCAATAGACTTTTCTATCATAATGGCAAGATGCTATGCTTAAGTACTATTTTTTTTAAAAAAATCCAAATTCTAATTAAGACATAAGACACTCTGCCTAGCCGCCTGGGTCCTGGAGGTTCTGAACTCCACCAAGCCAGGTGGAATGCCCTGGTACCACACTCTGGTGTTGTGTCCATGCTAGGTGCTTGGAGGATCAAGCTCTGCCCTGCCCAGAGTTCCAGAGCAACCTAGTGCACTACATCAGGGGAAAGCCCAGCCCGCCTCACAGGCCACAGAGCAAAAGTCTCTGGCGCCATAGTTTGGGAGCATGCCCCAGCTAGCCATTGGGTTGAAGCTCTGCCTAACACAGCACTCCATCATGAGGGTGCCAGAGAAAATGACAAAATGAAAGAACAAGATGCACTCTCAGTCCTCCAACCCACCAAGAACAAACCCAAAGGACATTGAAATGGAAGACACTGGAAAACACAAAACTGAACTTTCTGAAATGATAGCAACTGAAGTAAAGAAACAATTCCATGAAGCTATAGAGGAAATCAGTTCATAAATAATCTCAGTTAAAAAAATGAAATGAAAAACATTATGAAAGAAATGCTATGTGTGTCTAAAGAAGATCTATATTAAAAAATAGAGAATATAAGAAAACAATGGAAACCTTGAATGAGCAATATGTAAGACAGAATTAGAATGCATGAAACAGTCAAAGGCATATTCAGGAAATTAAAAATTCCATTGAAAGCTGGCAAAACTGCCTAAATAAAGCTGAAGATTGACTCTCAAACCTTGAAGACAGAATGGAAGCTGACCATCAGGAAAGAAAAGATCTCTTAAAAATAACAAGGAACCAGGAAACAACAATTCAACAGCTGCAAGATGATGAAAGGAGAAATAATATAAGACTGATAACTGTCAACAAAAAAAGTAAGAGTCACTACAAATGACATATGAAGTCTATATAGAAATAATAGAAAATTTTGCAAACATGGGAAGAGAATCTGATATACAGATAAGTGAAGCATACAGGACCCCAATTAACCATAACCAAAGTAAGTATTCACCAAGACATATAATAATTAGGATAGTAGAAATTCAGCACAAGAACAGAATACTAAAAGCTGTCAGAGAAAAGAAACAGATCACTTATAAAGGAACACCTGTAAGAATCATGGCAGATTTCACAACACAAAACTTCAAGTCAAAAAGAGCTTGGAGTGAAGTATTTCAGGTCCTGAAAGAAAACAACTTTAAACCCAAATTGATGTACCCTGCAAAACTATCTTTGAAAATTGATGGAGAAATAAGATACTTCCACAACAAAGAACAACTGAATAAATTCATGACCACCAAACCAACACTACAAAGAATACTGAAAGACACTCTGGAAAGCGACAAAGAAAACTACAGTCCCAACAACAACAACAGAAAGAAACCACTAAGTAGGGCAAACAATTAAACAGAACAAGTAGAAAACCAACAACAGAAAGATGACAGTGATAAGTTAGTACGTATCAGTTATATCCATCAATGTAAAATGGTCTTGAATTACCAATAAAAAGAAACAGACTAGCAGGGTGGATTAAGAAAATCCATCAATACACTGTGTACAAGAAACACATTTAACTCAGAAGGAAATTCATAGACTAAAATCAAAGTATGGAAATCAATACTACATGCAACAGAAACCTAGAAAAAAGCAGGGGTAGCTATTCTATTTACAGACAATGTGAACTTCAAACCAAGAATGATCAAGAGATAAAGAAGGTCACTGCATCCTTGTCAGGGAAAAACTTGAAGTGGGAGAGATTACAATAATAAATATATATGTACCAAATATGGGAGCACCTAACTATGTAAGACAAATCTTAATAGACATGAAAAATCAAATAAATAATAATACAGTTATAATGGGGAATTTTAACACCCCATTGACACAAACAAACAGATCAACCAAACAAAAAATCAGTGAAGAAATAACAGAACTGAATCAAACTTCTGAACAAGTGGACCTAGTACATGTGTACCAAATGTTCTACCCAACAACATCAGAATATATATTCTTCTCAGCTGCACATGAGTCATTCTCTAAAATCAACCATATACTAGTTCACAGAACATGCTTAAGTAAATGCAAAGGAACTGAAATAATTCCATGCTTATTGTCTGACCATAGCACAATAAAATTGGAAATTAATGACAAAAAAACCCAAGAACCCCATAAAAATATGGAAATTCAATAACACTCTCTTGAACAACCAATGGGTCATAGAAGAAATTAAAGAAGAAATTAAACAATAACTACAATTGAATAAAAATGCAAATACAAATTACCAGAACCTGCAGGACACAATGAAAGAAGTCCTCAGAGGGAAATTTATATCACTAACCTCCCACATGAGGAAAGTAGAATGAACACAAGTAAGCAACCTAATACTGCACATCAGACTTCCAGAAAAAGAACATTAAGTCAAGCCCAAAGCCAAAAGAAGGGAGGAAATTATAAAGATCAGAGTAGAAATTAATGCAGTTGAAACCATTCTTTTGTATACAAAATTAATAAATGAAAGGGTTGGTTCTTTGAAAGAATAAATAACATTGATAAACACCTAAACAACCTTATCAAAAAGAGGAACAAAAAACTCAACTCCATGCAATAAGAAATGAAAAGGATGAACTCACTGCAGACCCTGTGAAAATACAGAGGATTATCAGTATCTACTTTGAAAACCTTTACTTTCATAGGTTTGATAACACAGAAGAAATAGACAGATTCCTAGAAATATATGAATTACCAAAGCTGAATCAAGAAGGTGTAAAACTGCTGAATAACCCAATTTCAGATAATGAAATTGAAAATGTAATTAGAACTTTACCAACAAAGAAAAGCCCAGGTCTTGATGGATTCACTGATGAATTCTACAAGAAACTTAGGGAAGACATAATGCCAACACTCCTCAAACTCTTCAGTGCAATAGAAAGGGAAGCAAGTCTCCCTAACTCATTCCTGGAACCAAGTATTATCCTAATACCAAAACCAGAAAAAGACCCAGTAAAAAAAGAAAATTACAGGACAGTCTCCCTAATAAACATACATGCAAAAATCCTTAACAAAATACTGGCAAATAGAATGCAGCAAGTCATCAAGAGGATTATATACCATGATCAAGTGGGATTCATCCCAGGAATGCAGGAGTAGTTCAAAATATGCAAATCAATAAATGTAATACACCATATCAACAGAGTCGAGGACAAGAATCACATTATCATCTCAATAGATGCAGAAAAAGCTTTCAACAAAATCCAACACTCATTCATAATTTTAAAAATACCCTACAGAAAATCAGAATAGGTAGTCTCTACCTCAATCTGATAAAAGCCATATATGATAAACCAACAGCCAACTTCTTACTAAATAGACAAAAACTGAAAATTTTCAAGCTAGAATCAGGAACAAGACATGGACATCCATTATCACCACACCTATTCTGTATAGTTCTGGAAACATTAACCAGAGCAATTAGACAAGTGAGAGAGAAATAAAAGGAGTAAGGATAGAAAAGGAAGTAGTTAAATTATCATTATTTGCAGATGATCTGTTACTCTACATAGAAGACCCCCAAAATTCCATTGAAAGACTTCTAGATGTAATAACCAAATTTAGTAATGTAGCTGGATACAAGGTCAGCACTCAAGCATCAATAGCATTCTTGTAAACAAATAACAAACACACTGAGAGAGAAATAAAGAAAACCAGACCCTTCATTATGGCATGCTAAGAAAGAAAGAAAGAAAGAAAGAAAGAAAGAAAGAAAGAAAGAAAGAAAGAAAGAAAGAGGAATCAACCTAACAAAAGGAGTGAAAGATCTATACAGTGAAAATTATGTTACTCTGAAAAAAGGAAATTGAAGATTTCAGAAAATGGAAAGACATTCCCTATTCAAGGATAAGAAAAACAAATATTGTGAAAATGGCATTTTCCCAAAATTGTTATACAAATTTAATGCAATTCCAATCAAAATACCTGAAGATCAATGTAGTAGATTAGAAGATGCAGCCACAACTACAAACACACTCAGCCACCTCATCTTTAACAAAGGAGCCAAACATGTTCATGGAAACAGAGATAGCCTCTTTAATAAGTGATGCTGAAAAACTCGCTTTCCATATTCAGAAAACTAAAACTAAACCCATGTCTATCACTGTGTACTAAACTAAATTTGAGATGAATCAAAGGTCTAAATATTAAAACAGAAACACTAAATCTACTGAAAGACAAAGTAGGCAGAAATCTTGAAGACATAGGAGTAGGCAGAGTTCATGAACAAAAATAAAACTGCACAGGAAATACTTTCTAGAATCAACAACTGGAATCTTGTCTTATTAAAAAGACTTTGCATGTCAAAAGAAATCTCCAACAGAGTGAAAAGAAAACCCACAAATTGGAAAAATATCTTATCCAACTGTCTTTGAGACAAGGACTTCTATCTAGAATATATAAAGATTTTTTTTAAAAATCAGGACCCAAAATTTAGGGACCCAATTCAAAAATTGGCATCTGAGATGAATACACAGTTCTCATATGAAGAAATATAAATGGCAAATAAATATATGAAAAAATGTTCAGTATCATTGATCATTAAAGAAATGCAAGTTAAAAACACACTGAGACTCCATCTTACCTCAGAAGGAAGGTCCAAGATTAAGAAATAAATAACAAATGCTGGAGAGGCTGTGGGAAAAAAGGAACTCTTCTGCATTGATGGTGGGAGTGTAGACTAGTGCAATCACTGTGGAAATCAGAATGGAGATTCCTCAAAAAGCTAGGATTAGAGATACCATTTGACCCAGCTATCCCACTTCTGGGCATTTTCCCAGAAGAATTGAAAACGTCATAACACGTTGATATATGTGCACCCATGTTTATAGCAATACAATTTGTAATAGCCAAATCATGGACACAACCCAGGTGCCCATCAATCAAGGAATGGATAAAAAGATGTGGTATTTTTATACAACGGAGTACTACTCAGCTATAATGAAGGATTGCATCAAGACTTTTATAAATAAATGGGCAAGACTTGAGACCATACTCATAGGTGAAATAAATCAAACTCACATGTGTAAATACTGCATTGTCTCTCTAGTGTAAGAAACTAAAAAAGTATATATGATCCAAAATCTACAATAAATACTGTGTAAGGGTAAGAAACTGCTCGAAGAGGCAAAGTAATTGGGATAGAAAAAAAAAGGAGGAAAGAAGGAAGG